>JANEMJ010040721.1:64118-89563 GCA_024361745.1 Cacatua alba
TAATATTTATAGACTAACCAATTAGGAGCTCAGCTTTGCAATATTCTAATGACTAATTAAAACGTGTATAAATAAGCGTGTAACCACTCAATAAACGAGACTTGTGTCACAAGGTGAGCTCGTCTCCCGTCGATTCCCACACAGCTTTCCTGTGAGGCCATCAGTGTTAGCTTGCTCCAGCTCCAAGCTTCTGGAAAAATGGGCCTGCATTTATTATGTTGTGATTTTTGATGTAATGATGCTTCCTGTGGATTCACTCTGCTGGCTGATCTTGACAAGTAAGGCCAATTGATACTGGAGTTTGCAACTAAATGCCAACAGAACTGATAAATGTGAAATACTGATTCTTCCTGGGTAACATGGGAGCTAATAGTTGAAAGATAACCTCTAGTATTAGGTTAACATTGATTTTGTAGTTTTAGTGTTAGATTTGTTTGGTGTCGTGTTGGTAGCTGCAGTTATATACGTTGTGCTTTGGGGAGGAGTGTCAGAACATTGCCCTGTGTAAAGCAGCATTTGTTCTTTTTCTTCTTACGTAGATCTTCCTAAATGACTTGCATTTGACAGGAGCCTGTAGATAGCTGTCTGCTGCTTGTACTTCCTCATGTCCATGGAGCAGCCTGTACTTGAGAGCTCCGCCTTGTCCTAGTTAAGGCAAGTTTTGTTCATTTTATTGGCTTTTCCTGGGTTTGCTGCCCTGCAAAGGCTTTTTAAAACCCCATCGCTAAAGCGTATAAGAAAACGGTACAGTGTGTTAGAATAACTAAACTCGGTTTAAATGAAGTACAGCTTTTACACCTGATAGGCTGAGGAGCTTTGTAGGGTCACTGCAGTGACAAGATGAGTGCAATGCATCTTTTCTGCCACATGAGGGGGTGAGCTACTTGTCATGCTGGTTGGTCAGACAGAAAGCTTATGCTTAGTAATTGTTAAGTTCCCGCTTCTCTTGTAAATGCAGATCCTGACAAAAACCCTTTTTCCTTGTGTGGAGTTCCTTTTGCCACCCAGTGAAGACACCGGTTGTTCTGTCATGACAATTCCAAGTGGCACCTCTTGTACCATGAGCTCTTCAATTTCATTCTATTCCTCAATTCAGGTGCCCTCAAAATCTAAAGTAATCTTGTTTGCCAAGGTGTAGTAAAGTTCGTCGATTAGCCTAAGATACAACGTTCACAACAACTACAGGTACTTAAAATCCAGTAACTGATTGGTACCTGGAACATGTAATAATGTTATCACCTTGCAATATTACGTAAGGCTTAATGTATCAAATCAGTTTTAATAGAAGCTTTTGTTGTGCACAAAAAGGAAAAACAACTTCTGGATGCTGAGATGAATTTATTTGGAGTTTACTACATTTCCATATCACTCTCTTTGCCCTTTCCCCCTTTCAAGATTGCTAGTAGGATCTGAGCGATCGCAGTTCTCAACGTGAATGTGAGATGTGATCCCAGGAAATACTCTTTGCATTGGCAACATTCTCCCAAGGATTTGTCCCTTAGAAATCCTACCGTTGTATCTGATGGGGTGGATGCAGAGTAGTTTTACGCAGAATCCTGGTGAAAACAAGAGGGAAAACACCAGATGACTGATGAAGCATTTGTTCTGTAGTAACCCTATTTCAGAAATACATTTTCTGTTGTGTACTTTCCACTGGGATATCAATAGTGGAAATACCAAAATAGCAAAGATGCTGCGGTCATAAAAAATTGATAGTGGTTGGAGTTGTTGGCTTGGTGGAAGAGGGAAGAGAAGGTGGGAATTCCTGCTTTAGTAAAGAGAAGAGCTCAAAGACATTCCTCAAAACTCGATTTGCATTCTAACGTAGGAGCAAAAAGTTCTGCATGTAAATGGGTAGAAGATGCAGTGTTTCAAAACATGCACTTTGCTTAACTACTTGGCTAGCTGCAAGGTAATACATCCAACATGACTTCAAGTCCAAGAAATATTAAATGAACAGTAGCTGTTTACCTGATCCTCTGATTTGGACTCCATCGTCAATGGAATTTCCATTGTGGAAGAATTTGATGGGTCCAGAGAGCTGGCCAGAAAAGGGAGCATAGACGTTTGCTCCATCAGAACAGATGACATCGACACCCGTGTGCTTTCCTTTGCCATTGTGTCTGAAAACAAACATGTAATTAGAGCAGTCTCTTGTCAGGCCTCATATGGATGTAGAGCAGGTAGCACACATGGGCAGCCTGGTCTGGTGCTGCATTACCCCTGCAGTAAAAATGTTTTTTCCTGTCCAACCTGAGCCTTCAAAGCTTAAGTGGCTTGAACAGGGCTTAACTCTATTTCAGTGGAGGAGCAATAAACCCCCACATGTTCCAATTCTACAATACCTTGGAGCTCCATAGTATCCGCAGCCATATCTATCACAGCCTCGGATCTCATTTGTAGGATTCCCGGAGCACAGTGTTGCCCAGTGTCTGTCTTGTTGTGGGAACGGTGGAACAACTTTGAAATACAGAAACACAGCACATCAAAGTTAACTTTTAGGTTCTAAATGTTTTGTTTGTAACTACTGTGCTTTAATTTCAGTTAGAGATAAACATTTTATACATTCCGTGTGTGTAGTTGGGTGTTTGCTGACAAAACGTATCATCCTTTAGGGACTAGAATGTACACCTAAGATTGGATTGTAATGTTTCTAAGTGAGGGCTATCTCATATAAGGAATGTGCCTTAAAGATAAAAATAGAGAAAGAGTATCACAGTTCCTACGGTGTAATTGGAGGGATGGGAAAAGACTCCTTTTTATTTCTTATTCTATGCCTAGGCTGATGGGACTGAGCTCCTCAAGTCCTCTTCCCCATTACTGCCAGTGTAGTATTTATATCTACAAAGAGTCATCCCAAAGTCTGCTATAGATGTCATACTGAGATCATCTCAGTAGTTAAAGGTGTACAGTCGTAAGAGATGTCTGACTTGGTTTATTGCTGAGACCTGATGCTGGGGGGCAAGAAACACAACTTGTTAAGCTCATATATTCTCCTCCCTGTACCACTGCTGTATGTATAATGCATATTCTCTTTGTTTTGGATGTTGCTGTCAGCGAGGGGGATTATTGCTATTTGATATTGCTTTCCTTATTTGAAATAAATTAGTAACTTCATTTTAATTCATTATACTACTTATTCTGGGGTGGTTTTTTGTTTGCTGTTTTTTTACCAGGCGTAAGTAGATGAGTAGGATCGGAGTGGTCGCAGTTCTCAACATGGATGTGGGAGATAATGCCAGGAAATACTTTCTGCATTGGCAGCATTCTCCCAAGTTGTTGCCCTCTATGGATTTGGCCGTTGTACCGGATGGGGTGAATACAGACGAGCTTTACACAGTAACCTGGAAGAGACGGGAGAGGAAGCGAGGTCAGGAAACATCAGCTGCCTCTGATCTTGGGGTGAGCAAGAAACCTTCCGTGCCAGCCTTTTACTGGAGACTGTAGAGGTGAAGCAGAAATGTGGTCAAGGTACCAACAATCCTCAAATCAAAATTACTGAATTTGCTGAGGAAGTGAGGAAAAGAGTGAGTTGGGACAGAAAACATCCTCTCAGCAAAACTGAGGGCTATTCCTGACGCTTTATTTTTACTCTTTCCTTTTTTTGATCTGAGGTGGTTGTTTTCCTGCTACCTGTTTTTCAGCTCCTTTCTTCCCTCCTCGCCAAGAAAAGCATAGGAAAAGGACTACATCCTGCTGGTGCTGACTTGTGATATTTTGGAGCAGCAGTGTAGTTGTGCTTCAATGGAGGAACTAGAGAGGGTGTAAGATCAATCAACACTTTGCTTGAATTGAAGAGGCACAGAAAACTTACTCAAGTAGATAAAATGATTACTTGTTCCTGCCTCACGAGGTATCTGCTGTTAATTACTTGCCTGATCCTCTGATTTGGACTCCATCATCGATGGCATTTCCATTATGGAAGAATCGAATGGGTCCAGAGAGCTGCCCGCTGAAAGGAGCATACACTGTCGCTCCATCATTGCAGATGACATCCACGCCAGCATGCTTTCCTTTGCCACTGTGCCTGAAAACACAAATATGGAATTAGAGGAGTCTGTCAGGCTTAACATCATGTGTAGATATGTCAGTTAACAGAGTATGGTATCTGAGGCTTGTCTAAGACATCTTTTGCATCTGAAATGAAATTGAAAAGAAGCATTGGCTTTGATCCATCTTTATTGTAAAATGTTTGTATTACTCTGACCTTCATTAAAGGGGGGGGTGAGATTTCAGGTTCTAAGGGTACTTTTAATTTTCCCGTGTTCATAGCGTATTTCAAGCTGTTATAGAAAAGTGGCCCTGTTCTACCCCAAAATACATCTGTGTTGGTATAAAATAGAATCTTATGTTTTGCATTTTCTCACTTAGAGATTTGGAAGTTGCGTGATGAGGATGGACACTTCTGACAGTGCCTGGAGAGAGGAGGTGACAGGGAAATGCTGGGAAGGCAGGAGCCATTCTATGCATAAAAGCATTTTTCAGGGAAACACAGCCTGTTCTGTTATGAGGTGCCTACTTAATGATGTTGGCAGACCTTTAGCTTGTGTATATTTATCTACTTGGCATCCTTTAAGCTGTTGCTGAATGTTAGTTAAGTATCTGGTCTATAAGCAACAAGAATAAATGATTCAGATCCTTGAAATGCTTCCCATTTCCTCTACTCTGGCTGCTAATTCATGTAATGGTGTTGCTTCTTCCCCCATGCATCAGTTGGTAGCAGTGGTATTACTGCACTGTAATACCAAACCAGTCTGTGATTACCTGTCAGCACCGAAGTTGCCACAGCCGTATCTATCGCAGCCCCGGATCTTGTTGGTGGGGTTCCCGCTGCAGATGGGGGCCCAGTGTCTGTGTTGTTGTTGGGGAGGGTGTGCGTCCAACTGGTTGGCAAAAACTGCATGTGCAAAAGAGGAAAACGGGGAAAATTTAACCATATTCTTTATGTAGCACAAAAGAAAGTGTTAAGGTCCAAAACAGGCTGTTTAAGGTGGAAGACATGAGCGCATGGGGGTTTATAATTTCAGAACATAGGTAAGAGAGCACTGTATAACCTGCTCTATAGATTTGATCCTTTTTTATTGAGATCTTATTACACACACAAAAACCAAAGCAAAGCTGTGGATAAATGTTTTTAATACTAGTTTGTGAAATAAGTCAAACTATTTTCACCTTCTTCATAAAACCTCTAACCACTTCAATATATGACTCTAAATGCACACCTAATTCAATGTTTTGTAATAGTCATAACTATACATGTTATTGTAATTCTTCATAAAACTCCATTGAAAACCCCTTAGAATTATTTATGTTTGAGCAAATGTCGTTAATTCGTGTCTACCTGAAACCAGTCAAGACCAACTGCAACATAGAGATCTCAACTCACCAGTGGACACCAGGCTGACCAGGGCGACCAGGCTGAGAGCTGGCATTGTGTGGCTGGTTCACCAGTGTTCTTTGATCGGATCAAAGACATTGAGCACTTGCTGCCTGGGGTATTTATGTGTTTTTGAAAGCCCAAGTCTGTTGTCTTGGCCAATCAGTCTTAGGTAAAGTATTACAGCTCTGGGTAGATGCTGTTGCCATATTAGGCACTGAGGATGTCTACGAACAGTTGTTAGAGCTGGTTGGGAAAGATGGATAAAATAACTGGTGTCTTAGCACACAGTAACAGATGGAAATGAACAGTCCCACATTTCAGGAAGCTCTGGGTGAAATGTTTCTTAACACCTTTTCTTTCCCTTCCTGAAGCAAGGGCTCATTTAGGCCAAAAATGATAGGAACCAAAAATATGGTCCAGAGGATTGAGTTGGAGGGAGAAGATGGGCAAAACTCCACAGTGGTGGTAACCACTTCATCCTTCTCTGCTCATTCCAGCACCTCCTCCCCAGGGGTATGTGCCATTAGAGCATCTAACACAGTAACAGAGAGACCATGAAGGTGTAATGTTTGCTGTAGCATGAGTGTTCATTGAGGCTGAGAAATACAGGCACTTCTATATGGAAACATGTCTTTTTTCCCTGTTCAGCTGAAATTATGACCTAGCCTGGACTTAAATCCAGGAAATCCATGAAGGCTTTTCACTGAAACCATAATTTTTTGACAACTAAATTCTTATTAAAGCATCTGCAGGTTCTGAAACAAGCAGTTGCAAACCCAAGTTGCGCGGAATAAGGTTTTAAAATAATTGATTTAATATCTGCTTTATTTCAGCTCTTGCACTATTGAGCAGGCTCCTTAATGTCTCTCTTAATCCTCCAGTTTGATTTTCTACACTACTTGCAGAAAAGCATCAGGTTTTCTTTGCAGACATGTCTTAGTTAATATGAAATTTAAATGAATCATGGTGCTTTCTGATGCTGTCTGATGTTCCAAGTTACAGAAACCTCTGGAGATCCCGCAGGCTTTATCTGGAGGGCAAACAGATGTGTCTCTGCCCACTTCCAGTTTGCAGAGAGCATCTGTACATCGTGTTTTCTGCAAATCTCCAGGGAATAAGCAGTTGGAGACAAATTTTCTGCTCGTGGTTCCAAGCTTTTTTTATTTTCAGCCAATATTAAACCCCCAAACAATCTTTTAGCCCTCCCTGGGGGTTATTACAAGTGGCTCGGCTGATTTTACCTTTACCTGTGCTGCTTTCTCCCCAGTCCTGTCAGAAAGAGCTGTTGTAACTCACACATATTTATATATGAGTCTAGTTTTGATGGGGATTTTGGTTGTAATTTGCTCAGTGTAACGGAGTCTAGGCTTACAAAGGTGCTGGTAAGAGCTCTTGACTTGCAGCACCTCAATCCACTCTATAACGTCTTGCCAAGGAAAGGCTGGGTGTAAAGCCAGCCAAGGTGGGAGGCAGGAGGAGAGCAGCTCTGTTAGAGGTGCACAGCCACTGAAAGCTCTTTTGAGTCCTGTTTTGCAGTCTGGTGCTTTGTAAAATGGCTCTAAGCTGCCTGTTCTTTACCACTTTTATTTTATCTCATTTGTATTAGAGCTGACTCCAAATTTCTCATAGCTGGGTACAATTTCTACATTTTCTCCATAAGAGATCTTAATAGCTTTGTTCTTTTCTTTCTAAAACATGTCAAAATGTCATTTGCTACTGTAATATATCTAATGCACTTCTGGGTAAGTATTCTTAACAAAAGAGTTTTCAGGGGGTAATACTGCAGTTGCATTCCCCATCTTCCCTGCGCAAGCTGGAAGGTGCAAACCTGCTTGATGAAGCACTGGGCCAAAGCTGGTGGGATTTCTGTGCTGGGCAATGGGGATGTTAATAGAACAGTTGGTAGGTGCAGTTGTGAAAGACACAAAGTGGCTGCTGAGCACATTCTAACAGAAGGATATGGGACAACGAGCAGGCATTGCACAGCCCCAGGAGCTGCAGTTGCACCATTTCCTTCCCTGCGGTGAGGAGTCAGTGCTATGAGGAGCGAAGCGGGAGCAGGTGGGTTCACTTGGGAAATGCTGGCTGCTTTATCCTGCATTAATGGGGTGAATTCCCCATTTTGCCCTCTTTATGTCAGTAGCAACTTCCCCCGTGTAAATCCACTGGAGGTCTTCTCATGGACTGAGCAAGAGTGCACCAGGCAAATGTGAGTGCTTGGGGTGATATCAAGAGGCAGTGAATGAGTGAAGCCTGATGCTGCCCAGGAGAAATCCCTACTTTGCTGCTGAGCCTTTCCAAACGTGCTGTGACTGTGCCGTGTAAATGATACGGTGTTTCAGGAGGGTACACTGCCAGTTACCAGTGCTTTTGGATGGATGTGTCCATAAACCTTGCAAATGTTAGACTGGACCCTCTTATTATCTTAACATTATTTCTTAATAAGAAAATTCAGATGGTAAAATGATGGAACAAGGTTTTTGGAGGAATAAAGACCAGAAAACTATGAGGCACACCTGGGCAATGGTAGTGGACCCTTGGAGCAGAAACATCAGCAAAAGGCAGGGCCAAACCCCAGCCAAGGCCTGTGGTTTCCTTCCATCCCCCTTTGATTGCCCATAAGGGAGGGCTGGTTTCTCCATAATTTCTTTTACACACGTTTTAGCTCAGTAAGATTCAGTCAACGTCCAAAAACAGATTATTTGGTCCATAAAGTCCTTCCTCTGTGGGGCTGCCAGCCCCAGTGGATTGGATAAATGGGTGCTGCGCATCTTACTTCTTGGTCATGTTACACTATCATCACTGTAGGTTGGCCAGGCAATTGTAGGTTAGGGTTAGGTTAGCAGGCAACTGGAAAGGTAAATCCTTTTCCTAAATGTATCTTACAAAGTAATTGGCTTTGTCTTCTTGGCTAGTCCAGTGTATTCAGTGTGGGGACCGTCAATGCTGACTGCTCACCTCCCAGACGATATGTGTGCAATATGTTATTAAAGGACCTTAAAAGCTGTTTCTCTGAAAAGCTAATAATATTTGTGTTAATTATTATAAAGCAAAATATGCTTTAAACATTAACTGTAGAAGAATTCACTCATGCAATTAGCAGCACAGGTTTCATGGTGAAAATCAAGCTGGCACAGCGTAAACCAAACCGCACTCACTATTTATTCAGGCTTCTGATGATGGACAAGGCTGAGATAAGGGGAATTTTGCCTCAGTGATTAACTATGCTTTGTGTGCACGGTTTATATTGTAGTATAGCTGGAAAGTCAGCAGGTTGCGCTAGCTGATCAGCCAAAAGGCATGGCTGGGCATGTCACTCTAAGTAGGTAGCTGGCTGCAGGAGATTGAGTGTGTTGCCTTTCTCCTTTGCAATATATAAGCTGAAGATGCAGCTGGAGTTGTGCTGTTGCACAATTCTGATTGCAGACTCCATCTTGGACTTATTTTGCCTTTATTAACATACTTGCTAAGCCTGAGTTAGGCAGGTTTTAATGAGGATTGAGGAACACAAAAGCTTTTTGTTACCTATAGGTACTTATGGGGAGGCCAAAGCTCTGGCTGAACCCTTCAGGAGTCCTTTAATGCTTGGCGAAACAGAAGGGTATAGTGTAGATTTGGATTGCAGGTTTAGGCAGTGGGACCTTGTGGTACAAACTTATAAAAGGGATACCAGTGGAAGGATCCCTGAAGAAGTGGTACAGAAGCAGAGCAATTCTGCATGGCTCTTTCCTGAAAAGCCTTGTTGCACAGGTTGCTTCCCCAGCACCCTCTTCCCTCACCCTGAATATTTCTACATCTGTGTATTTTACCAGCCCTTTATTTCCTTTCCAGAGTTAGCTACAAACTGTCCTTTCCCTTCCTCTGCAGCCAGTGCTTTACTAGACTGAAAAGATAAAGCTGGATTTACTTATGCTGTTTGTCCCAACTGCTCTGTAACCTAAACCAGTAGCTTTTCCCTCCCAGCTAAACTGGAAGCTCTAGTGTTTGCCCTGTACCTCTTTCAGGAGCATCCTGCATCCCAAAGCACTGCAGCACCTCCCTGTGCTGCTGTTGGAAAAGCTCAGATTAAATAACAGCTCCCCGCAAAAGGTTTGTGAAACCAGCATGTGGGGAAACACCACAAAACCATTGAGCTGCTGCCCTTAATGTACAGGTGGAAATGCTTCTGAAACTGAAATGTTTCTGCTTTCAGTGTAAGGAAAAGTGCTTTTTCACTGCAAATTCAATTGTATTGACTCTCCTGCAGTGATTGGTTGCTATCTGCCCCTGCAGTATATTTATAGGGACATGCTGATTTTTCACTCATAGCAAGATTAAAGTGGTTCCTGTGGGAGGTGAATGGGACACGGCACATTAAGCACTTCTCAAATATAATGAGTATCCTTCTGTAGTTTCTTAGGAGAAACAAACCTGCTGTCAGGACACACGCAGCTCCCACTGAAGCAGCTTATCGAAGGCTGCAGTTGTGACAGTAAATACATGAGCCTGCAGCACTTGTAAAGCCATTTAGCTCTTGAGACTCCCAGTAGCATGTTGGTAGTCTTGGCCTGAAAAGCCCTGTCCTGCTAACAAGAGCTGCTTGTCCCGGGAAAGTCTTCAGCTGATCTACTCATGGAAAGAAATGCCTCACTTGGACAAAAGGCAGCGAGGGTGTGCCAAGGCAAGGCTGAAACAGGAGTCTGGGGAAAAGGAATGAGTTACTTCATTAATGTGGTTTATGTGTTTGGTGATGGGCCCAGGAAAGATTTAGGTTTCAGCTTTATACACAACTTTTTCTCCCCAGCTGCATTAAAAAAGCAGAACCCAGCCCAAACTCTGTGACAGCACCAAAGAAATTCAAAGCCATTTGTAGTGAGGCAGCCCTTTAATAATGTGATTTTCCATATGTAAGTACAAGTGATATTTCTGGCTTATTGAAGAAACCTTCGTGTTTGGCTGCAAAGAGAGCAGGGAAGTCCAAGAGGAGGGAGCTGAAGCTGAGCATCGAGGGTCCACCACCTCCCAGCCACCCCATTACCCACTGCTTCAGCCTTCTCTTGTGAGTGCCGTGACATGCGGTATATAATAACAGTGTTAAAGCATGTGTTATACCTTACTCTGGGTCTTTTTATGTTCAGATGACCACCAGCATTTTGCTCATGGATACTTTTCAGGTGGAACATCCATTTGAGGCTCAGTGGCTTCCACTTTACTAGAGTGGCTTCCTATGCCCATGCAATTTAATGAGTACAAATAGTGGGCTGAAGGCTTTGCCCATGATGTGCAGCCTCCCGTTTACAGGTTGGGAGTAGGATCTGTTGAGTCACAGTTCTGGATGTGGACATGGGATATAATTCCTCGGTAGACCCTCTGCATAGGCAGCAGGACACCGATTTTCTCCCCCTTCCTGATGGGGCCACTCTACTTGATGGGTCTGATGTAAAACATCTTAATGCAGAATCCTGTTAAAGGGAGAGAGAAGAGAGGGAAACTTGCTCTCATGAAATGAGCCTGGAAAAGTCGTAATGTTCTGTGGCAAAATACAAATGGTAATAAAATTATAAGAGATTGAGCAGCAGGAAATGTTACAGGAAATGATGTTCCTGTAGCATTAAGAAGAGAGAAGAGGAAAAGAAATAACAGAGGAAGGTGGGGAAGAGAGTTAAGGTGGGTAAAACTGCATGAGCAAGTCAGAGGCTGTTCCTTTAATTACCCAAAACGTGCAAAGGGACCAGCTTCATCCTTTAACTTTTCTGATAGAGGTGACGTGCTGTAACCCCTTCAGTCGGTTTTCTTGCATTAACAGAGCCTGTCTTTCCAAGTTACAGCTTTCACATGGATTCAAGCGCAAGCACAAGCGGTTCGGGTTGGGGTCGTGATTTTTGAGTTGGTTTAAAGCTCTATAAATGAACTGAAGCATTTTGCAGTCAGGCTTTGCAAGACACATGTTTTAGCTCTGTACCTGATCCTGACAGCTGGACTCCGTTGTCGATGGCATTGTTGTTTCCATAGGGCCTGGCTTGCTTGTCAATGTTCCCTGTGAAGGGTGCGTACACCACCGAGCCATCCTCACACACCACGTCCACTCCCTTGTGCTTCCTCCCTCCTCTGAAGAAGAAGAGCAAGGCGGGTTAGCCCACAGCAGAGTGCTAGAACACCCCCCCCCCCCCTTTGCCCATTTTCTCATGCTTATTCCTATTTTAAGGAAGCTTTAAGCACATCCATCTCCCATCATCTCATCCCAGGACCTGGGGTTGTTGTATCCGCCGCAGCCATGGCAGTCGCAGCCTCTGATTTGGTTTGAGGGTTGACCGGAGCAGATTTTGGCCCATTGTGCTGCAGTAGCTGGAAAAGAAGAAAAGAGAAGAACAGAAGATGAAAGCCACAACCTAGAAAGGGGATTTTCCAGCCTGTGTTGTTTAATCAACAGCAAGGTACCTTTGGACTTGGCTGTATTCATGTATCAGGCTTCTGGGAACTTGAAAGTTGCTTGTCTTGTAATGTAAGTTAATATTAGGGATGCAATGAAACAAGATTCTTTTGTTTTATGCTTTTTCCAGTGATGTTTGTGGGTACTTAAAGCAGCGGCCTCTAAGCAGAAATGCAGAACAAATACATCACAGGGTGACCCACTCCTCTCCCACTGCCCCAGGGCAGATGGGCTGTGCTGTGCTCACAATGCCAGGCATGAGGCTGGAGCTATGGGATCTGTGCCTGGAAGGTGAGTGAGCTGAACCGCCAGGATTTTGGGATGCTGAACTGTAAAATGAGGGCTGAGAGCAACTCACTATCCAACAGGGGAAATGATGTGCTGGCACTGAAAGTCTGGTGCTACAAGGGTGCAGGAAACCTCTAATGCCTTCCTCAAGCAGAACAGCCCTTTGTTCTAGGTAGTCTTCACTTATTTGAATGAATTGTGTATTCTTTGTGAAATCCAAGTTGATGACATTAAACACTGCAACATCTCTGGGAACACTCCAAGCTCAGCGGGCTGATCTTTAAGGGGAAGGCTTGTGAGAAAACATGCATGCTGTTAGCAATCGATGTACCTGGGCTGATTCTTTCTTATTCATTCAACATTATTGCTCCAACAAAATCTTGCCACAACTCTTTACCGTATGTAAAAAGGATTTTCCCAGGGAGGTTTCTATGCAATGGGAGAAGGGCTGCTTTCCAAAGCAAGAAAATGGCAGAGAACAAACCAGTTCCTAAACCCTTAGAGCTACACCTCATTAAAAGCACGACAAAGAGGGCAGGTTACAATGAACAATGCTCACTAAAATGCAGGCAACTCACCACTGGAGATCACAATCACGAGGACGACTGCTGTGACTCTGTGCATCGCCATGTTGCCTGGAGAGCTCTGCTGTCAAAGTGAAAGGTCCAAAATCCTTCGTTTTCTATTTATACTCTGCAGAGGCTGTATCCAAATTTTTCCAGCCAATCAGGGAATTTATGTGGCCTTAGTTTTCTCATTTGCAGATTCAGGCCAAGGGCATGAACTGAGAGAGGCCCTTGAGGTGCACCACCAGCCCCACTAATCAGTGGTGTAGAGGAGCCAACCTATTGTGCAATAGAAGCTGCATGTTTTGTTTGTCTTTCTTTACGATGAAACCATGAATATTAAACCCAAATTTAAAGCTCAGGTTGTTGCTATTCCTGCCTGTTGCACAATCCTGAAGATAACTTGGGTGGAGAAGGGGAAAAGAGCTTGCATGAACTTAACAACATATCTGGGCAGATGGATACCTTGCCCTCCCACCATGGCTGTTGCTTCATAGAAGGAAGGTGGGCACAGCACTTGAGCATCACTGCCAAGCTCATACTGGAAACATCTGATTAGGCAACCCATGAAATGAGACCTTTGTTACCCCGGTTTTATTAGCCAGCTTCATTAATGCATCCCAGATATCGCCGTGTGCTGCTGCTGACCCTTTGGGATTAACAGTGGGAGAGGCAGATGTTTACAATCTTCACTGGGCCTGAACAGAAAATGTTATAAAGCCTATAATGTTGTGGTTGAGCAAGAATATGGGAAAAAGAAGAAGAAGAGAACACTGGAGCATGAACAAGGCCACCTCGAGAGCTGTTTCTGGGAAGGGAGGGAATGTGATGCTCTGGTTTATAGCCAGGAGCTGGAAGTCCTTTGTGTTCTCTGCTCTTTGGCTGCCCGGACTGTGCTGCTGGGAGCCACTGACCGCTTTGTTTCTCTGTGCAATTAAAAACTGGGAACCCAAGTTAGATACAGCTTTGGGTCAGGGCTCTCAGCCAGGAGGCCGTGCCAGCGCTGTCTCTCTTTCTGGGCACTAGATGGGTGAAGACTGGTTTTACATCCCAAAATAGAACCAAGAGCAGTTCTGCTCCACAGGATTCAAACCCCATCTTTGCCATAGAATCCCAGACTGGTTTGGGTTGGAAGGGACCTTAAAGCTCATCCAGTTCCAACCCCTGCCACGAGCAGGGACACCTTCCACTAGAGCAGCTTGCTCCAAGCCCCTGTGTCCAACCTGGCCTTGAACACTGCCAGGGATGGGGCAGCCACAGCTTCTCTGCGCA
The DNA here is from genome assembly GCA_024361745.1 of Cacatua alba. NCBI lineage: Eukaryota > Metazoa > Chordata > Aves > Psittaciformes > Cacatuidae > Cacatua > Cacatua alba. The sequence continues at coordinate 78,034 of JANEMJ010040721.1, forward strand.
CCCTGTGCCAGCACCTCAGCACCCTCACAGGTGTTCCCACCACGCTGCATTTCATGGGGTTTACAGCCTTATTCTATAACTGAACAACAGCCCAAGGACTGAAGCAATGCACATGACCTGCCAGTTCTTCACCTTTTGCTTGTTGCTGGCTGTAACCAAAGGTGAGCAGAAAATCAGGTTGCAGAAAGGTGGCAGCAATTTGCAGTCACTTGATTTTGCATTGATGGCAGGTGAAAGAGTTAAAGCAGGACAAGGGGAGAAAAGCCAAGGGTAGAGGCTGTTTGATGCATGTGATGAAGGGCTTCTTCCTTGAGGAGGAGATGGGCAAACCCTATGGGAGGTAAGTGAGGCAGGGGAGAGCTTTTTCTCATCTCCTATGGTGCTGGAAACCAGTAAGAAATAGAGGTAAAATGTGTGCATTAGGCAGTGTGTATGTCTGGAGGGGAATGAAACCCACAAAACCACCCCAAACACTGCAGCTTTGCAGGATAACTTGTGGCTTACAAGTACCTGTTGCGTTGTGTTTGGGAGTGATGCTGGGTTAGGGGAGGTCTTGCTTGCAAAGGGGTGAATGGTAGCAAAAATGGTAAACTACTTGCATGCAAGTAAGCACCGCAGCACGATCAAATTAAATGTAGTTTGAATGAGATTAAACTGAAAAGACAATGACTTAAATCCTAGCTCCAAAACTCATCAAACTCCCTAAAAACAATTTCCAAACCTGTAACCATGCTGGGATCTAATAAAGTTTTCATTAAAGAAGGAAGTGTTTGACTCAGCCTGTCACTTAGCAATGTGGGGGTTTTTTCCTCCCCCTGTTATGGAAGGGATGCAAATAGCTGTAATATCTGTAATAGTTTCCTTTCTGTCTTACCAAGGCATAACTGAGACTGCTGGCAATCCTCTGAAGGCTGTGAATTCCTAACTAACTTAGGCAAAAAGTGCTTTTTCTCCTCCCTCCCACCCCTTTACATTCAAGCTTTTGCTAACCCAGGTATGCTGCAGCTCACAGCCTGCTCTGGTTTTTGCTTTACCAGAGTTACCCAACGTTTAAGCCCAACAGGAGCTTCTCATGTTCTTCTGTTTAGTTCTTCTATTCAGTTGCGGCTGCCCCATCCCTGGCAGTGTTCAAGGCCAGGTTGGAAGGGGCTTGGAGCAAGCTGCTCTAGTGGAAGGTGTCCCTGCCCGTGGCAGGGGTTGGAACTGGGTGAGTTTTAAGGTCCCTTCCAACCCAAACCAGTCTGTGGTTCTATTCACCAGTTAGTACAACATGAAACACCTAAATATGCTTTAAAAGCCTTCAGATTCAAATAGAGTGAAATCCCTGGGTACAGGCAGGTTGCAGTGAAGAAGACAGTGAAGTTTGGTTACTGAAATGTCAGGTTTTGGAAATATCCAGGTTTTGCAAGATCCTACTTAAATATCTAACATGAAATTAAAGGAAGAGAGCCCTGAGGCATGGTACTGCACAAGTCTACTGCCAACATCTTAGTTTTCTTCTCTGTTTTTGTTGATGGTAGCAAATGCCACATGTGAGCCATTCAAGGAGGGGACGAACTGTAGCCCCACGTGCCAGAGCGCTTTCCCTCTTGCTATGCTGGGTTGCGTTGACCATGCCCATAGAGACTGCTGAGTGCATAAACCAGGGCTTGAATTAGCCAAAAAGCTGTCTGTGTGGATGACAACTTATTGCTTCTGTTCATTATGCTTCTTAAAAACAAATATATTGGAAGAACAGGGCATTCTAGAGAGAACTCTGGTGTCCAAAAGCAGCTTTTCCATCTCCTTCCTTTCCCTGATAACATCCCAGACTTTTAAAGAAATAGGAATCAGTTTATCACCAAAAAGTCCTTTTTTTACATTATTCTTTTTATTTCTTTAAAGAGGAAACATTTTTGTTGTTAACATGTAATGGATTCCTGAAATGCAGCACCCAGCTAGTGTAATGGGCACTGAGGGAACGGCTGGTAATGAAACCCAATGTAAGTAATGAGTGTAATTTAGAGACTTTATTGCAGAGTTTCATGGGGGAAGAAGTTTAGAAACATTCAGCCTGTGGAAAAGAAGGGTTTTGTGGTTCCTCAAAAAGCCTTGCTTCAATCTGTAGAAACACACAGTGGGTTTTTATTAGCCAACGTGAGCAACTGAAGATGCTGTGTGCAATCATGAACGCACACTCATCTCCCAGCGCTTCCTGAGCTGATGGAGAGCTGTCCCACAAGGTGCTCCTCCGTGTCACTCTGCACCCAGCCTTTAATTTAGCCCGTTTTTAGCTTGAAACCATGCAGTTTACTGTGTAAAGCTGCCTGTTTGCTCTTGCAGAAAGGAATTCCTCTGGGTTCCTGGGTCTCTGTCAGCGTTGGGGTGTGATGGGATGAGCCACACAGCTGCATGTCCCTTCCTTCCGGATGCAGTGCATCGCTCCCAGGATGCTCCTCATGTCCCAGGGCAGTGGTCACTCTCTGTGTATTCTCTAACAGTTGTCTCTGCTTCTGTCCTGCTGCTGGGTTTGGGAGTATTTTGGGATGGTTTTCTCTTCCAAAAAAACCCCTATTGAGCAAGAGCTCATCTTGGCACAGCTGAGATCATCCTGGAGAAGCCCATAGACACCTGGTGGCAGCCAGGTCTTGGCTTTAGACACCTTAGAACCAGGGAAGGGCAGTGTTGGCCCTTCAGAGCCTAAAGGTAAAGGTGTTCATGACATGAACAGGACTATGCAGGGGATGGTGAAAATGCCACTGCCCTCTGATGGGAAGCAGGTGAATATGGTCCTACCAAGCAACCCATCCTTATCTCCCTGGGTCTTTATATCTGAGTATATAGATAGAGATAAAATGTCTCTGTGTGTGTATATTTACCGCCTGTACTGCTCCTTCTCTGATGAAGGGAAGCCCAGCCCTGTGGTGGGATTTATGGGGATGCTTATCAGTATCTGCCCACTGGGACTGGGATGAACTGGTGTGTGCAGGTACCCAGCCTCCAGGATCAACCCACAGACAAGTCCTCAGTAGTTTGGCATTACCAGCACGGAGAACTGCAATGTAGTGGATGTTTAAATAGGAAAGCACATAAAGATGACTATAAAATAAGTGATACAGATGTAGTGGTGATTGTTACTCCTTTGTATCCAGCAGATCTTCTTTTACACTTGAACAGGAGATGTCGTTGGGGTTTAAAACAGGCAGAAAATGCAGTGCAGGCTTGAGGTTGGTTTCGCTGATAAGCAAAGGGAGATGCCACCTCTCCCCCTTACCCTGCCCTCACTAAAATAAAGACTGTGTGGGAATGGTCTCTGAACGGAAACCATATAATTATAAACCACTGTCTAGCCTAAAGTACTGCTCAGTGTTCAAGCTATCGTATTTCCACAGCTCATTCAAAGGTATTTTTAGTGTTGGTGGAAAAAGTTGCTGACTCTAGGTCAAGTAGAATCCCTCCTGAAGCCTACGGTCCTGATTCAGGAAATTAACCATTTGCTTAAATGGTGTGAAGCAGCCTCACTCCCTCCCTCTGCCCAAGCCCAAGCCTCAGAGTTGAGATGAGCACATCCAGGGTCCCCCTTTTTGAGGTGTGATGCTTTAAATCCCACTTCCAGCAGCATCAGCCCCCACGCTGCTGAGCACGTACCTCAGGTTTGATAACTGCACTGCACCATTGCGAGAGGGTTTGTAAATAACTCGTCTTTGCACCACTAAATCCCTGTCCTTATATTTTATTGCCTGGTTGCTGGTAACTTTCCTGTATGGCTTCTCTTGGAAAACAGCCTGTCCTGCTAGGCATTTCCTTCCGTTGGTGCATGGGATTAATTAAAGCCTCCCATGATTTGTTGCTTTGTAATGAGGGAAGCTTTCTTTTGCCTTTTAAGAAGCAATCAAGTGTCTGCAGGTAGCCTGCACGCTCCTGCAGCTCTGGTAAAGGAATTCCTACTTGTTTGCAAGGTCCTACTTGGACACGCAGCTTTGTTTAGTTGGTTGTATTGTGAAATGGGGGAAACGTGCTTCTGCAAAACTTCATGGGCTAATGGTGTGTTATGGAAAACTCAGAGCACTTTATCTCAGGCCATGGTTATCCAGCTCAGGAGCTGGATGATGCCTCTGTTTAGCCCTGTTGCCCTTCAGAAGTAGAACATGTCCCTCCAAGAGATGTGGGCTGAGTCCAGCTCACACAGGGCTGTGGATCCCCAAAACCTGGTGCAGGGGGGAGGAGCCCATTTGGGCTGACTGGTGGCTGCTCATAGACCAGCGAGGGGCGCTTGGCCCCTCTCTGGCCTTTCCGACCCATACCAGGAGTGCTGGATACATCTCCCCCATTTGCTCCTGGATGTTGCTGCAAGGCTGTCCCTGGGCGGCTTTGGATACCTAGGCTAAACGATGATGTTTAATTATTGCCGGAAGCAAAATCAGCTGCACATTCACTCCTAGTCGTGACTGATGCCGGATTTATCATTCTTGGTACCTGGAGCACAATTTGCACCCCTGCTCATCTCTAACTGGGATGAGAGCTGCTTTGAGCCATGTCATGGTTTCATCTGTGCTGTACAATTGTCTAGACAGCTACTTAATTTCTCCCATACAAGACAACATATAACGTGAACAGCTTGTCCAAAGGAGTCTCCTCGGCACTGTCCGGCAGAGGGCGCAGCGGCTTTTCACATCTGCAGAGCTGGCTTTTGGGGAAGGGATGCTCTCATCCCTCACTTCTGTTTGTTTTTAAAGGCAGAAAGAGATTGCAGAGCACTTCTGTTGCCTGAAAACTGAAGTTAGTTAATGTCCCCGTCAAAAACAATCCACTTGATTTTAGAGAAAAGTATAGCAGTATTATAGTTCATTCAGAAAACGCTCTGATAAGCAACTGCACGAAAAGTTGTCAATATGCAATGAATGGGTGGTTTATAAGTGTCTTTTTGTATTGAATGTTATATGCGTTGTGTTTATTAACATTTGGTAATCGTTTTTGGGGTATGCTCTTCCTGGTGTTTGTAGCAAGGGCAGGATGTTGCTTTCCCCATGTTGCAAGTGCTTGGTATCACAGATGCCACAGGAGAACATAACCCGGTGGATCACCTGAATCTTTAGATTCTTGGCTTCAAATTGCACAGTGCAAAATGAGTTCTCCTTGAAATCATGTGCAAAACTTCACCCAGTGCTCAATGGCTGCTTCTTCTGTATAGACTGACATGAGCCTTTTCCCCTGGAATAACAATAGTTGGGCAGGAGGAACCTGACACCACAATTACAAAGCTGTCCTTTGTAGGACTGGGTTCAGAAGTCACTTGGTTATGATCCTTATATCGACCAGTTGTGAACAACTTCTCTGCAACAAAGGTCAGCCAAGCAGTGATGGAGAGCTGCCAGGGGCCAAGCAGTCGCTTTGGCCAGCAAAGTCTGGTTTTGGGGGGTTATTTTGAGCAAAACCCAACAACAAACCCAGCACTGGTCCTGCAAAAAGCCAGCAGGCGATTTGCCCCTGCTTGGGCAGGAGCAGCACTGGTGTGAGCTGGGCAGCCTCAATGCACCTTTATATGCTGACACCCAGGGAGAAGTGGAGAGGATAAATTCACTAGATTACAGCCCAGGGCTTGATGCTGAAGGCTGAGTTGGTCAAGGCCTTGTTATTCTCATAGCAATGAGCTGTTGTGCCAAGTTCACCCACTGGTGAGCAGCACGACACAGTGCCAAGTCTCCAGAAGGTTCCCAATCCCTTTGCAGCGGTATGGGGATTTATTCATTTTCTAGTGCCAGTTATGATTGACAGGAATTGGCATGAGGATAATGAGGACTGCTGCAGAAATGATCTAAGGGTTTGCAAACCCTGCTCGTTGCAATCCAGCAATGTAAACTGTATATCTCAAATGGGATTGGGCTTTCGTGGTCTTTTTAAGACCTGGAACATCGCGACTCAGTGCAGCCTAATTGGATTCAGCCTCCTAAGTCAAGTCTGTATTCTCTTTTTAATGAGCTGCAGATCTTGCAAAGATTATTGATGGGATATCAGTGACTGTGTTGAGCAATGCACCAGATTTATTCCTCTTGCAAAGACAGAGAGCCAAGACCTTGGCAATGCTGTGTGCTGGCTGCACCCAGGCTGAGCACCCCTCATTGCCTCGGCTGCTCTAACAGCCATGTGCACTTATCTAATGAGGGCCAAAAAGTGATCTAATTCCTGCAGGATCTGTGCTGAGCAATTCAGCTCCCGTATTCAGACCTGCTGCTCCCACTTAAGGCCACACCAAGGATATCAGCTCAGGTCTGGGTATATGCACTCCTGCTCATGGCTGTTTGATTTATCTATTTAATTTGAGCTGTCTCTAGACATCACTAAAGGGCATGATTATGTGTTTGGAAAGCCCATTATTTCTCTAAAAGGAGAGAATTCCCTCATTTAATTGTGACACTTCTTTGTGTTATTGTGTGCCTTGTTGTTACACCAGGGCTTGGGCAGCTTCCACTGAACCTGCTCAGGTGTGTTGGGTTCAGACAATCTGTAAGTAAGAGGCACAAATTCAGCAGCTTCTTGTCACTGTGCTCCTGGTAGAAAGAGAAACTGAGGGCTCTTTCATTTCTGCTTCCTCCTTCCCTTCCCAATGAATGGGATGAGAAAATGGGTGAACTTCCCATATCTCTGAAAGAGGAAACCAGCCAGATGCTGGTCAGTATTGCTGCTTCCCCATTACTTGTGCTACGATCTCTGTAGGAGGATGGTGTCAGGGCAGGTTGGGATGAATGATGTGGAGGCCAAGATGAGATCAATTCACCCATTACTCAAATTAAACACTTGTATTCCTTCTTTTCCACCTCCCCTGACCCCTTGGTTCAGAGCAGAGCTGTGGTGGGTGGGGGTCTCAGCAACTCTGTTTCGGCAAAGGACCACGAGATGCTCTGTGTGATTTGAGCTCCCACAGTATTTCCAGTGGAAGAAGGAACCAAAAAGTCTATGAAAGCCCCTGAGAAACCTTCCTGTGAGGTTTCTTACAGCCCTGGGTGAACTCAAAACCTTATTCAGCCATGGGAGGGAAGAGGAGGGATTTGCCAGAGCTCGTCTGCAATGAACTGGAGGTGTGAGTTTGCTCTGGGCAAAAGGCTGCCCACTGCTCAGCTCTGATGATCAACAGTCCTGAGTAACCTTCAGGCAGCTCTTGCTGGTAATTAATAGGTGACTAATTAGTACTCATAGCTTAGAGTCCATAGTGGGTATTTCCCTAATGATCAAAGCAAGCTGAAGCAGTGACGTGCAAGCGCTGCATCCTGTGCGCACCATCCCTCTGGGGAAGGAAGCCTCTCTCCATGCTTCCTAGCAGGAGGTTCAGATCCTAACCTAGCTGTACGTATGCTCTTCAGATATGATGAAGCAATGTTTTCCTATGGAAATACTATTCCACCCCTCCCTGCAAGTAATCCTTCATTTTGGTTCTCTTAGGAAAACGTACATCTCGTTTCAGCTCTGCCCTCTGTCCTGGTCTCAATCTTTTGCATTTGCAGTTCATTTCCTACTTCAAAGCAAAACAGAGAAACTCTTTGATTTACTAGATTGGCTAAATGCAAGATCTTTCCCAGAAGCAGTGGCTCAGTGTTTCCTCACCATAAGTTCAAATGGTTGAATGATAGGATTTCCTCACTTCTGACACTCGTCAAGAGCAGCATATTGCATCCACTTCGGTCTCCTTCATGTCCCCGTGGCAAGCTGAGCATAAATTTTATCCACTTTAAACAATAGCTGTGTTCGCCACACAGTGTCCTACAGCTTCGAGGTCTGATTCGTGATACGAATAACATGCACAGTTGGACACCTACGTTAAGTATGTATGATGAGATCACTTCCAGTAAAATCTTGAAATGCAGTAATGTGAAAAACATCTGGTTGTTGTGCGTCTGATTTAAAGTTGGAAGTCTTGGACAAAGGGACTATACATTTATTAATGAGTTCTGTGCTTTATGGAGGCTTACGTGCAATTTACTCATTAGGCTTCAAAAGCAGGAAATTCTACCACCTCTTGATTGAAATTAGTTCGTTAACATCAAAAGTAGGAAAATATGTTTTCTTGGTGGAAATTAATTGCATTGCTGGGGTTTTTTAAAGTCTAAATTTAACATAGCAATTCCTATGAACCCACCACTGATGCAATATGTGTGTGCATGTTTATGCCTATGTGTGCCAAATAAAAGGAAGAGGGTGTGGAGGAAAGATTTGGATGCTGGGAGCTGGCCACACCAAGCCATGCGGATTCCTTGGCTGGTGCATGTACATGGGGTAAGGCCAGAAAAGGGGATCCGGGGGCTTCCATGGCACAATCCTGTGGCCCTTGCCAAATCCCTGCCCCATCCCTGGCAGTGTTCAAGGCCAGGTTGGACACAGGGGCTTGGAGCAACCTGCTCTAGAGGAAGGTGTCCCTGCCTGTGGCAGGGGTTGGAACTGGATGAGCTTTAAGGTCCCTTCCAACCCAAACCATTCCATGATTCTATGAAATATTTAAAGCCATGTGGCATGGCTACGTGATGTCTCTTCCCCAGAGCGAGGAGAAGCCAGGATGAAGCACCACCTCATCCACCACCTCTCACCTGGGCTAGTCCCTATGCTCACCCTTGTGCCCTCAGCAGGGACCAGTACAGGGCTCGGCTGCAGCACGCTGCTCCGGGCATTCGTGCAGGAATGACTCTGTGTCTGCATCTCCCCAGCAAGAATGTGCAGTGTGTTTGAGACGTATCGGTAGCAAGCGGTGGTAACCATGGAAATCCAGCTGTTTAGCAAATTGTAGGGAGGAAAATTCAACCGAGGTGGCCAAGGGGATGAATTAGAGCTGCCCCTTGGCAAGCGCGGCATAGAAACTAGTGGGGTTTTATTTATTTCTTTAGGAAGCATGCACACATGTGAACTCTCTAATCTTTCATTCATTGCTGACTGTCTGCTCGGAAATGTGGAAAGTATTTGCAGGCTGTTGCACTGTCTCCCACTTAGCGTTTGTGGTCCTGCTGCACTGCAATGGCCTCTCCTTGCTCTGTGGGTACCAGTGTGATGGGTGTCCCTCTGCCCCCCCATCTCACATGAATATGCTCTTGGCATCCCCAAATTCACATGCTCTGAGGGAAGACCCCCCCAAATACAGGGAAAAAGTTGCTGGAAGCGCAGTCAAGGGGCAAATCATCATGCAGGGGACTGGGGGGGTGTGACCCCTTTGCCCATCACAGCTGGAACATCTCTTTAGCTGCATGAATCTTTGTATTTGAGCTCTCTGATGCTCTCCTGTTGTGCCCTGTTCCTCACTAGCATCCAATTACGGTGTTTTGATCATTTTCAAATGTGGGAGCTGATGGCAGATTATGACTGGAACAATCTAAGAAATGCTGCTTATAAGAGCTATCGGTGTTTCTGAAATGGTTTTGTACTGCATTCTCTCTGATGCTACTGAAAGGTGCATTTGTTTCTCTATTTTATGTGGTACTGCTGAGGATATTGCTCCGTTAATCCTTAGTTTCTTATAAATTGCTACGCATAGAGAAAGAGTTTTATTTTAGTCCCTATAACCTTTGCTGTAGAGAAACATGGATGGCAAAGTGATAAATCTCTGCAGCAGTCCCTGTATTGTCCATAGAAATATGGGCAATCAAGCATAATTTAAAGCCATTTATTCCAAAGAACAGCTATTTTGATCTTCAGGCTGCCTTTTTAGGATGCAGATACACAAATCTCTTGGCTTGGGCACGGTGGGGATAAATAGGAGTAGTTTCCATTCAATGTGCGGTTCCCCACCACAAAGAATGAGTTTCAAACCACTTTCTGACCGCTCTTTTTTAACCCAGTCTGCTCTGGCTTTTTATCTTTTGGGTCCAGCAGTGTTTCAAACACAGCCATGGTTCTACCCACTGCATCCCTGTGTATGGAGTGGGGAAATGGCTGGGAAAACCTGTCCGCTGGATGTACAGACAATTACAAATCCCCAACTACTGGAAAATATTCCTCTAATGAAAGCGTCTGTACACAGCCTGACTCATCTAAAAGCAGACTGTGAAGACAAGTCACCTCTCATGTTTATACAAACTAGGTTAGCCTCATGTATAAATACTCTCTTCAAGTAGCCCCATTACTCTATACCTGAGGCATGTTCTGAGCTCTCTGGGGGTCGGTTCCCCTGAAAGCACAACCAAGGCACGATAATCCCAGCTACTACGGAACATCTGCTCTACATTTTCACATGATTTATAGCAACATATTGCAAACGTATATGGATATTTGTGTGTATATATATCTGAAAGAATAATACGTTAGCACTGATCAAAAACCCTGCTTGTTACTCTAATGCCAACAAATGTATTTCTTACAGTCCACAAACCATTCGTTGTCCAAATTTCTCCATGGCATACGGGTACAATAAAACAAGAAGAAAACAGCAACTCCATTTGATCTTCAAAACCAACTGCCCTTAATTTTTCTATATGAAAGGATCATGGAGAGATTTATATACAGTATTTCTTTACTCCTAGAGTTACCCAGGACTAAGGTACTTAGCAGGAGTACAGATCAGCTTTGGACTATATAGAATCATCTATCTTTGTGTAATACCATTGAAGGTCTCTAATTATTGAAGAGCCTACAGGGTTTCCAGCATTGGCTCAAGTTCCTCACATGAGCCTCTTCATTTGCTTTGTATTCTGAAAACCATGATAGCCCTTGGAAGAAAGGGAATTGTTTTTTCTGGATAAAGAGAAATCTGAGCTGTGAAATAGCAGGAAATTTTCTTGATGGGTGTCTTGCAGACCAGATTTCATTATTTCTACACTTTTGGGTTTGCTTCTCCTCATTCTACCTTTCTTTCCCTTGTTTCCTTTAAATGGAAAGGACTTTTTCTTCCTCCTTTTCTGCTTTTTATAGTCTAAGCAGAACATGAGGCAATAGCACTGGGGACTAACGTAAGTGCCAGACTTCTCCCAGTGGGCAGACAAAATGGGAAAGTCAAACTCTAACTGTGAAAATGAAAAGTCCTCAGTAAAGATGCTCGATGGTCTAAGGCAGCACTTGGGCCAGGTACTCAGCTGCCATCAGTGGCTTGGACTATGCCTGCAGGTGACAATTAGATGTAATAGGTTAACTATAGATATTGCATGGAAATAAGCAGCTGTGATATTTTCCCCTCTCTCTCCCCTCACTGTTCATGCTAACCATGATGATTTCATCCTCCCATACGTAATACCCAGAGCTGCTGCTTTGGGTCCCCTCCTTGCCTCCTCCGGTGGCTGGGAATGAGAAGCAGCCCTCTATAGCAGCAAGGAGTCTACTGTAGGTACCGGGATGTGGATGAATCATGGCCTGCAATTATGTCAGACTCCACAATGTGTTTCTCATTTGCTGAACTAAGGCTTTTATGAGACAATAGTGCACTGTGTGCTATGTGAAAGGCAAGAGAGCTGAAGGATAGCGGGGAAGCCAGAGCAGCAAGAAAGAAATCTACAGAAAATCTCTCCAGAAACCTGGAGAGGGGCTTTGGACAAGGGCCTGTAGGGACAGGACAAGGGGAATGGCTTTAACCTGCCAGAGGGGA
>JANEMJ010040721.1:89623-103119 GCA_024361745.1 Cacatua alba
CCCATCCCTGGCAGTGTTCAAGGCCAGGTTGGACACAGGGGCTTGGAGCAGCCTGCTCTAGTGGAAGGTGTCCCTGCTTGTGGCAGGGGTTGGAGCTGGATGAGGTTTAAGGTCCCTTCTGACCCAAACCATTCCATGGTTCTATGAAATAGCCAATGGTAGGTATGGGCCTTGCTTCCTTTTCTAATTTTCAGTTTAAATTCAGTCATTTGAATGGCATTGGTTTTACCCTCCTAGTGAAATCAGTATTGCCACACATCCCCATTTCTTCCTTTATGCTACTTAGAGCCTTCCAATGTTTAAGGAAGAAAAAAATTAATTAATCATTCTTAAGCAATAATAATTGGCAGTTATGTAATGGAGTTGTTCATTAATCCAGTCATCAGGATACATGGGCACATCAGGCTCTGACTGAGGAATCCAAGCCATTCACTTGGTGGAGGTTTATAGCCGCTTTCAGTCCTCGGCAGGTAATAAGATGTGCTTCAAACCTGGGGGCTATGGTCAAGAGCTGCCCCAGGGCTGGCATTGCTGGTGATGAGCAGTCCCTGTCTCCCCACACATGGATGCTCTGATACAAACACTTGCTATAAATCCTCAAGTGCTCGCATGCCATTCTTTTGCACTGACTGTTTTGGTTAAGAGCAGTGTAAGGTTACTGGAAAATGAATAACCACTGTTATGAGTGTCAAAGCAAGGCATTTACCAAGAACTCTGCTCCCTGGTTTCACCTATCTCATTTTTCACTCTGGTTTTCTGTTCTTCCATCCCACCTCGCTCCCAAAACCGAAGCCAATGCCTGGAGCGTGCTGTGCTTTCTGGACCAACTGTATCATTTACTGGAAAAGAATTGGATGGAGTTTTTTTCCTTCATGGGGAAGGAATAAGGTTACACTTGTGTTTTCCACCATACTTGTCTATGGTGGAACACTGGGTTCTCCTGAGGCTCTGAGATATTTGCTCTCCATCAGCAGAAAGGGAGGAGGAGGAGGAGGCAGCAGCCTGAGGTGTAGAAGAGAGAGATACTGGGGTATATTTGGTGCCAGGTTTGGGTGGGTGCAGGCTTGGGGATGCACAGGGCTCAAGGGAAGGGAAAAGTGCTGTTATATTAGCCCAGGGGGATCCCAACATTGCAGGTTTGTGGGGTTTTGATGGGATTTTCTTTATGCCCATTTGCTGTAAGGAACAATTTCCATGAGAGGCATCCCCCAGGACATTGGGGAAGGGAACAGAGAGCATGGAGCAGGGCTGTGGATTGGAGAGACAAACCACCTCCCGGGTGGGGAGAAGAGGAAGAAGGCTCTGGGAGATGGGTTTATCCGGATTCTCTTAGGGAAAACATGAAGCACCCTACTTCTGAGTGCCCAGTGAAAGTGTGTTAACATGTGCTGCAAAGGAGAGACCGGTCTTGTTTTGGAGAGAGCTTGTGGTCCTTTCCTGGGGTCACGGATGTGATGGTGCTGGAGAAAAAGGAAATCAATCATCACTGGGATCTCCGTGAGAGGCCAATGAGCTGAGTCAGTGCTTGTGGTCCTACTGTTGCACACAAGCAATGCTCCCCTGGGCCGGCTGTAGAAGGTTCGCATGGATGACCTGCATCTGGGAAGGATTCAGCCTCCAACTGCATTTCAGATGGCTGTGATGTGAGAGACCCTCTGCAAAATGGGTGGGTTTGACTTTAAATGAGGCGCTAATGGCTCTGAGGAGACACCTGTGTGCTCTTTTACAGCACATATTTGTGTTGGTTTGCAACCAAACCTCCTTGTTTGGCATTTTTGCTGAGTCGCTCTATTTTCTGCTTCACCCATAAACGGTACCTTGCCATGGAAGCGACGCTGATGCTGGTTTCACATCCGGCATCTCAGCCCACAAGCTCTGCAGCATAAAAAGGTGAGCAAGGTCTGACTTTCTGGTTTATCTAGCACATACCTGGTGCTTGTCCTGAGGCTGTGCTCAGGAGCACAGCTCCTAGAGATGCTTGCTAACCTTCCTCAGTGTTTTGGGTGTCCAGAACAGGCACCTTCTACCTGATAACAAAGGGTCCCACTGGGCAGGGATGGAAGGCTTCAATCCAGGCTGTGGACTGGATGCTGCACAGGTCAGTGCTGAGCCCTTAAGCAAGGAATAAAGCTCCAGGAGTTGAACCTTTCATCTTGTCAACCTGGGAGAGATTTGCCCAGATGACTTACATTAATTTTAATGGAAACTGTGTGAGGAAACCACAAGTTTAAATCAAGAAAATCATGTCAAAAGAGCAGACTTGACATTCATAAATTCAAATGACAGGCTCCAAGTGGGTTTTTCTGCTCACTGCAAAGAACCCATCGCTATTTCAGCTTTTTAAAGCTGACACGATGCCCAACCTTCCCGTGGATCGAGTTTTGAAATGGTTTTCATAATTTAAAGGATAAAGGAAGAACTCTTCCCAAGCAGGGTCATGTTAATAAGCAGCTACATTAAAAGAGCAGTTCTCCAAGACTTCAGCACAAGTTTTGGCTTGGCATCTCGCTGCAGTCTCTGTGCCAAGGTGGGGTGAGCTGCTGAATATCATTTCCCTGCGGTGGTGTGGTCGGGAGCATGGTAAGGGATGTTGCATCAGTCCATCCCGCTGCCCATCCCAGAAAGGAGACTGGCACTTTCCATGGAAGAAACAGTCTTTCCTGGCCAGCTGCACTTAAATTCTATCTATTAACTGAGAGGAATGAAGGGGAAATGCAAACATCAGGAACCTCCACAGTGGATAGTATGGATTTTTCTGAGGATACTTTCAGCTTGGAAAAGTACCTCCTGAGGATCTGGGGATATAAGACAAATCCAACATAGCAATCACAGACTGATCATGCCCTTGAATAAGGGTGGTACATTTAATGTAACAAGTTGAGAAAACCATGACCATGTCTTTGGGCAAGCAGAAAGGAAAGGGCCTGGCTTCCAGGAGCCAAAATCCTGTTGCATCCTGTGCTTGAGAGAGCCCCTTGACTTTCTCCATTAGCAAGACAGGAGCATAACCACCTGGCTGGCCTTGCTTAGGAGAAAGAAGCAGCCAGATGATTTCCATCTCCTCCACCCTGAACTGCTTCTGGAAAGCCCTTATACCTGCTTCTTTTTTCCAAAGCCATCCTGACCTTGGCATCTGCTTGAGTTCATCCCTGGCATCTTGGGCCTGGCAAAGCCAATACGGGAAAAGCACTTTCTAATGCCACCAAGCTTTTGGAGAACCTCATGGGCTGAGGTCTGCCCAACCCCACTGGCTGCATCCAGGTCGGGCGCTTGTTTCTTTGCAGATCCTAAACTTCATCTGCAATATGTGGTGCCTTATGCCCAGTTTTCTGGTGTCAGCGGTGGGCGAGCTGAGAGCAGCTCTTGATGGCAATTTGGGATGGGGAGCTCCTCATGGGCCATCAGATCTCAGCCCTGATTCCGGGTGAGGAAGAAGAAACCCTCCCTGCAAACCCTGCTTTCAGAGGGGGGAAGAAAAAGCTTTTCTGCTGGGGAACAGTAGCCAGCACGAATGAACAGGGAGCAACTTGTCATTAGGCTCATGTCAAGGACTGACATGTTTGTGGCTGTGGACATCTGGAAGGGATTTAGCAGAAAGGTCTCGTTCCTGTGACACCGCTAATCTCCCTGGCTGATGGAGTCAAAGGGAATGAGGTAGAATGAGAAAACTGAAGATCTGATTCTTGCCACATGTGAGTAAAGGACCTGCTCAGGGAAGGCAAACAAGCGGCTCTGCAGCAACAGCCACTTGCTCTTGCCTTTCCCTTCTTATTTGTCAGAGATGACTGCAATGTGCTGAAAGCAGAACACACTGAGCCCTGCAGGGTCTGGGTTCCTGCAGGGTGATGGGGGCTCTCCGACCACCTTCCCCTATTGAACTGAGCATCTGGGGCTCAGCGATGCTCGTTATGGGGAGGTGGTGAGCAGAGCTTTAACTAAGCCCTAAACCACCACCCGGTACAAACCCCCATCCAGATTTGGTGAGCACATTTGAGGCTCAGCCTCTGACCCTGCTTTTGCCTCAGCAACCTTGTGCCATCTGCTCGACAGCACAACTCAAGCAGACACCATTGTTAACCTGAGACAAATGTGGGAGTCCTCCTGCTGCCGCAGATGTGGGGGAGAGACACAGAAACCCAGAGGTTTTAATGGTTGGTTTCATTTTGGTGTGGCATAAACCTCAAGACTTCTGGAAAAAAAAAACCTGTTCCAAGAGAGATTTCCCAAAGCCAAATCCAGTGTTTGGTGTTGGGGCTCACCTGGGCTGTGGGAGACCTGAGCTCCCCTCTCAGGAATCACTTGGCTGCAGCTAAATGGGCTGCTCCGCATTAGTTGCACTTAGAAATTACTCAATCTTACATAAAATAACAAAGCTAAAGGCTGGTTCAGGACATAACCTGACTGTCCAACCTCCTTGATTATTTGGCTCTTGGGTTCTTCTGGGAGTGATCCAAATCTCATCTTGTCTGAAGCTTGGGAAGCCTTTCAGCTGTAAACGCAACACACACTCTTTGGTTGTGCTCTTTCCTTGGATTCAGCCCTGCTCCAAATAACTCGTTCCTATACATTGTGTACTGATGAGCAACATATTTTAAGGCGTTTTACTTAATATTCCAAATATTGTGTGCTATTCTCATATGCATGGCATGCCCCTCTTTATGTAAGGAGAAAATGGAAGGAATTTAGCTGGTCTGCGTACTTGATGTGCAGTCCTAAAATACACCATTGGATGTCTCATGGCTTTGAGATGGTCTTTTTTTAGTATCATCTGGGCTAAAATAAGGGTCTGTCCGGGAGCCATGAGCTAATCTGTTCACCCGGACCTTGGTAGGATTCAGATACAATTCCTAATTTGGACAATTCCTGACCCAAACAGTCCCTGGAGGAAAACAGCCAGGGAATTCCCTGGTTCTTCAGTTTGAAGTGTAAATCACCAAAAGCCAGTGAAAGGGTAATGAGCAAACCAAAGATACTGCAACCACCTAAGAAACTATTCCAGCAGTAATCAGCTTGGAGGATGACCTTTAAAAACCCATTTTATCTTATTCTTTTCTTCACTTTTGAGAAGGGCTTTTATTTAAAGGGGCTTTCAAGGAGTTTGACAATTGGATTTTGACAAGTTCTGAACACTCAGAGCAACAAGTGCCCAGTGTCAGTGCTGGAATCTAACATTGTACCTTGGCAGCCCTGTCATGCTCTGGAGCAAGTCTTTGCGTGTGTTCATGGGTGTGTATTTGTACATCATGTCCCTAAAGCCCTGCGGTTTGCTCTCGGCAAGCCCCAGGCAGGGAGAAGCGTGCTTCATCTCCTACCTACCTGATCCGGCCTCTAGAAGAAAAGCACAGTTTGGGATTAAACAGCCATGACCTCATCCTGGGAGTCTCACATTGCTGCAAGGATTAGGACCATATGACTGGAAAGCCTGTCTGATAAATGTTTGTTCCTGCTCATGGACGAAGCATCTCTCCTGCAGCACTTGGAGCGAGGCAGCGCTGCCTTCCTGCTCCTCCCGGCGTCGCAGGACTCCTGGTGTGAATTAGCCCATCCCTCTGCTAGAACATAAGAAGAAAGCGAATGTGTCCGCTTGCCAGCTTCAGAGCCAGAGAGTGACGGGTGCGGAAGGTGCCAAACCATTGTGAACAGCAGACGCAGAAGAATTAAGAACTAATAACGAAGAAATTAGTCTGTCTTGATTGCGCTACAACTGCCAGACTAATCCCGCTGGAACCCTCCCAGGCCACAGCATCACTTACTCGCTTTCTCAGTAGCTGGCAGCTCTGCTTTCATAAAAGTAGTGGTGGAAACGAGTTGGGTTTTAAGAAGCTCTTTATTTGTAGTGAGGTTTCACTTCATTTGAATTCCAGTTTTCCAGGCGCTTGGGGCTAATGCTAACACAAAGTCCTATTATATCACACTAAAGAAATCGCTTCTCTGATTCTCCCCATAAAAGCTGAGTTTCTGTTTACCTTGCTCGAGTGAGAAGTGCCACTGAAATCAAAAGGTCAGTTTGTCTAAACAAGAGGAACTCGATTTGACCCAAGATATCTTGCTTTACAATGTGCTGTGTCTCCTATAAAGATCCCTGTCTCCAGTTTCTCTCTGCTTTGGATGTGCCAAAGTCCTGGTGCATATTCAGGCATCCTCTACTAAACTTATTCCCACACCTGTATCTCTTGCAAAAGGCCATAAACCCCTATGCATCTCAACCTCAGAAGTGTGCATATGCTTTGCTGGATAAAACAGCACATGCCTGTTTCAAACACTTGACTGAAATCTGTAGAAAATGCTGCTCCTTTTACTTTATGGAAAATAAGCTACGTGGACCTGGCTGGTTGCAGAAGTGGTTTATCCAGGAACATATGTCTGTACATTGAACTTGCAGAATGAAGGCCATTATTTTCCACTCAACCCTCCTAACACATATTGCAACATTCGTCCTCAGCAGGGGCGAGGAAATGGATCCAAATTGTTCCAGCTCTGCCTGGCCCTTTATCAAGGAGGGCTGTAGATTATGTTACTAAATCGTTCCCTCTTATAAACGATTACTAGCCTTGTCATGTTATCTACTCAGCTGGAACTAGAAAACCAGTGCAACTAAATTAAGCCATATGTCCCCTATAATTCCTTACAGTGATGATGAACTTGCAATACCTTATTGAGAAGTGTCTGTATGGGGTTTGTGTTTGCATGTATGCAGAGAGAAATGTTCCAGAATCATGGGCTTGGGTGAAGCTCTGCTTGGGCATAAATCCTTCCCAAAGCAGACAGTGGTGAATGGGATGTCTCTCAGTTTTTTAGCCACAAGGAAGCAGAAGGAAAAGGTAAGATCCAGATATGAAGGAGTTGATGAGGTATATAATTACCTTCAGTGCTTAGAGACTCAAAGCTGAAGTAAAGCCTGAGGAAGTATTTTGCTGGTGCCAGTGTGATGCCAGGCAGGAGAGCCTGTGGAATGGGGTTGTTTTGCTCTTGTACGCGTCATGGTCCAGCCCTGTGAGTATCAATGTGGAGGTGGCCAGTGCAGGAGAGCTGGGGCAAGCACAGCCTGTGCCCATGTCCCCTCTCCTGCTGGGGCCTGTGGAGGCAGAAGAAGAGCTGGCACATGGGGGAAGGAGGAGCACCCTTTTTGGAACAAGTCAAATGCAATGTTGAACTTTACCCAGTAGAAAGTGGTCCAGGAGTGTGTGAGTGGATCTAATCCACACTGACAGCTCAGGTCATCCAGTCTGTCTCCCCATCCCTGGCTCAGCACTGGCTTTCCCCTCTCTGCAGCTGTCTGTCTCAGCTGAAAGCACGAGGGGAGGTTCCTCAGCTTCAAGGATGGTGGTTGCTGGGTCGGAGTGCTTGTCTGATGCATACATAGTAGGAGAGGGCTGTGCCTCCTTTGTGGTGGCCTGGTTTGAGATGCGACTGGGTGCGCTGTGAGACGTCCCTCTAGTGTCATTGGTGTTTGTTCTTTCTTCATTAAAAACAGACACTTTTCCTTATTAGGAACCAGTTTTCCTAAACTTTATTACTGCTTGCTTGGTCTTTTGTCTGGTTTATGTACCTGCTTCACCTTTGTGCTTGAGAAGGCTGCTGTCTAACGAATGGACTAACCAGAAAATGTACCCAGCGCTTGTATAGCTTTACAGAAGTGGGATATAAGTGATGTGCAAATGCTTTGTGAAACAGCTTCCAATCGTTTCTTAATTATAATTTAAGGCTATTTATCTTTTTCTCTTAGATACAGCATCTCTTCCTGCTGATGAGGGCATGAATCAAACAAGGCATGGCAGCCTTGAGAAATACTCTGCTGTTCTCCAAGCAATTTCTTGTCTTCCCAGCACTTTGTGATTCTAAACACTTTAAACATGCTCCTAACTGCAAGATCCCACAGAGTTTGTATAAAACCTCAGGTTTACTTCAGAAACATGGATAGCGTGTTGGAAAATGTATTGTAGGGAACATGCTTGTACTTTCATGCTCTAATGTCTCTTTCCCTTTGCTTCGTTGAGAGATGACTGTGCAGAGACCCTGTGGTCCGTAGGTGATGACCACCTTGTCACGTTGGGTGTAGCAGATTAAAATCTCACTGAAGAAATGATTGTGCTGAGCTACAGAAGGGTTTTGTTGAGGTTGGCGTTGAAGTCGGAGCTCTGTCATGCTTTCAGTGAGCCGAATTTCATCCCTAGTCTGTAAGCGAACAGAAGCAGCCTTCTGGCGACTCATCTCCAGTTACGAGATGGTCTGTTGACATAATGTAGTTTGTGTATCTTTTTGGCAGGCGATGGTTTCTTCTGCCTGTTCTGGTTAACTGCAGTTAATGAGTATCTTCTTTTTTTCTAGGAAGTTCCAATATATCATCATAAACTAAATGAATTCAGATTTCAAAGCTCAGCATCCCAAAATAACAGTCCGTTGTAATTTGGCTCAGGATGGCCCAAAGTTTGCTCTCTTCCTGCATTACAAAATGGCCTATGGCCAACCTCAGCAGATTACTGCACTGATGTTTGGCGTCTATCAGACCTTTAAATCAGATGAAGCAGGCCAGAAAAAACTTGTTTTTATCCATTTTAAGGTCTGTAGACTCTGCTCGTCAAGCGGTTTGCTCTCCAGTGATGGCACAGACTTTTCCATGGCTTATGCAGCTATGCGTGGAAATGAGTACTCCCCAGAAAGATATGTCAGAGTAAGATTTCTTAGGGGTTTTCTACTTCACTGCTGGCTTGCTGAAAACAAGAAGATAAATTGCAGGATAAGGACTAAAATGAGAACATGTGAGAGCTAGAAATGCCTTGTGGGAGCTGTTTTCTATCTGTCTTTTTTCTTTCTCGTGTATGGACGATATGACTAAGTGACACTGAATTATTCCCTGAAAGTCGAGTTGCTACTTCGTGTCACTTCCTGCTCTCTAATTTTACTGTATCATATATCTGCAGTACGGGGCAGGGGGAAGGAGGGGAAAATGGAAAACAGATGAGGGGATACCAGCTTGGCCCCACAGCACTACTCAGGGTCTTCAGTGGGTTTATTTTGTGTGTGTGCCTGTCAGCATACGAGAGAGAAACAGCAATGGAGAGGTGTTCTCAAAGAGATTTATCTCAAAGTATCTAATGTGGCAAGAGAATTACAAGCTTATATGATGAGGTAAGAGAATTGTTTTGTTTATAGCAGAGAAGATAGAGCACATATTTCTTCCACCACAATGATATTAAAAGGAAGCAGAATATTGTGTGTAATTGCCTTTTTGGCAAGTGCTCCCCAGAGCCCCCAAGGACAAGATGATGGAGTGCCTTTTAAATCTCATGAGTTAAGTCAGGGCAGCTCCCCTTGATCACTGGAGGTCTAGTGGAAGGTGTCCCTGCCCATGGTAGTGGAGTTGGAACTGGATGATCTTAAACTCCTTTCCAATGCAAACCGTTCTGTGATCCTATGAGCTGGGCTTGCCTTTTGTTCCGAATCTCCACCATGTGTCACATCTCTCAATGGCCAGACAGGCTCTTCTGAGGTTTCAGAGACAGCTCATGCTGCCTGCATCTATTCCAATTGCTGACCTAGATCTTACTGTACATGATAATAACACTTTACACATACAGAGGGACTTTGGACACAGTTTTGAGTGGAGCTGGAACATAAATCCCATGAATTCCACACTGTGTGAGGCAGAGGCAAGCGGGATTAGTTCTCTTCCTTTTTCAGCAGGCTCTGGACACATCAAATGGAGCTGCCTACAAAGGGAAATGAAGAGGATTATGTGATCTTTATCGGGATCTTTTTACAAGACTGATGTGTGAAAGCAAGAGTGTGGTGTGAAAGACCATCTGCCACGTCATTAACACATAGGACACAGAAAGAAGACCCAAAAGGCGAGTGCGGGAGCATTTGGGGTGAAGAAGTTGCTCAAAAATGACCTGAAAAGGCACAGAAGGGAAAACTTTTCCCTTGACATTAATACTGATAGTGAAAATAGGGAACAAAGTGAGAATGTGGGATGAGTTGGGGTATACTTCATACCAGTATATTGACAGGCTCATGCCTAAGGTCATTTCCCACCAGTTAACTGACGACTCCACTGAATTCCAACCAGGCAGGAACCTCTGTCTGTCAGTGCTGCTGCTGCGAGGGAATATTTTCCTGCAATATTCTGATTCCATTTATCTGGATCATTGATTTGCTTCAGCCCCATTTGTGCTGGAGCTGCTCAGGCTCCTGTGCAGGGCTGTGTCTCCTGACACAGCAGTGATCCGTCTCATAAATGCCCTGAGGGTAGAATGAAGAGCACAACAAAGATGCCCATGGCAGGGGATTGGAACCCGATGATCTTTAATGTCCCTTCCAACCCAAACCATTCTATGTTTCTATGCTCAGAGCTATTTTCAGGGCTTTTGCTCAGTCTGTTAAAATGAGAACAGAGGCTGGTCTGGGGGAAAAATCCAACCTGAAATCACCATTAACCAGAGCTGGAAATGAAATGGAGATTCAGCCTGTTGTGGGGATGTGGGTTTTACCAAACATCACTATAACTGTGTACGATGGGAATTATTGCTTATACTATTATGAGTAGACATTTAATATGGCAGGCAAATACAAAACCTCTTTAAATTCTATGCTGTTGATTATTGCTCCTGAAGTTATGCCTAGAGAGGTGGTAAGGTGGTTTTCCCAGATTCTAGGCCTTTCTGTGCAGCTCATAGAACAAAGTAATAAATATTTCTGGTCTTAATGATTCAGTAATTTCAGCCTCCAGATTTGTTTATGGAGGAAAAGCTTTTTACATAATAGAAGTTTATTATTGCTGAAGATTTCTTTGTTTGGCTTAGGGTACATCTTGCGATTCCTCCCTTTCACTGGAGCAGCTGTTATTTCTGCTTCTTGCTTACTCTGAAACGTCTATAGAAGCGTCTATTTGTGTAAGTGCTGTTTTCTACATGACTGATTCCCGAGTATTTGTATGAGTGTGCAGAGAGTCCATTTCAAACTAAACATTGGTCTGAAAGCAGAGGTTAAAACAAGTGCAAAGCAAAGCAGTGGTCATCCACGAAGAGGTTTGTCACAGCCTTATAGCCTGCTGTATTTGAATGTTTCTTTGCAGCAGCTGAGCTGCTCTTAAGCAGATCCACAGAAGCTAATTGAAGGCTTGGTCAGTACAGAGAGTCCTGCTGGAGGGGAATAATGAATAAGGATGCACTGGAGAAGAACAAGGAGGCAGCAGGGCTGGGAAGGAGGGATGGGGAGGAAGGAAATCAGCATGGTATGCAATACCACTGAATTTGCCCATAGGGTGTGCGGGAGATGATTTTCCATGGGAGATAATTTCTCTCCTGAGCTCTCTGCTGCCCTAATGGCAAATGCACCAGCTCTGCCCACCTGCCAGTGCATTGTTTTCCCATCCTCCTTTTGCCTTGGTCTGCGTGTCTCGGCACAACTAATCCATGCTTTTTTGGGGCAGGAAAAGCAGCATGTCCCCATTTTCAGCCCTGAGCCCCCGCAGCAGCTTGTCCCTCCTCACCCGCTGTTTGCCTTTGGAAGTCTCCAGGAAAGCACTTAACTGGGAAAAACAAAGATTCATTTCCAACATCTTGGGTTCAACAAACTTCTGCTGACTGCAGTGCGGGGTTTGGTGTCTTGAGGATGTGAACCCTCGCTTTGGAAGGTCAGAACGGGAACATGGTGATCCCAGGGAGCTCATCCTGGGACAGGCAGCCCTATGCTGCTGGGAGAAGGATCTGAGGATGTGGGGTTCCAGCTCCTTAGGGGTGAAGCTCACAGGTCTATAAATCAGTTGTGTGAATGACACCATGCAGGATCTTTGCTGCTCTTTGCAGACAGATTGCAACTGGCTATTGAGCTCAGAGGACTTGGCAGCTGGAACAGCTTTGCTGTGATCTCCCTCCTCTTTTTGATTCACTTTTTTGGAGCTTTAAGCCTTTTCCTGGAAAGAAAAATTATGCTGGTTGGTGGAGGAGGAGTGAATTTTAAGGCTCATTCCCTTCTGGGGTCAAGGGGTCTAACTCTGGCCTGGAAAAATGCACATCCATCAGATAAGGCTTTGCAGCTCTAAATCTTCATCCAGAGCCAGGGAGGCAAGTCACCCTTTTCTGAGGAGAGCATAGATCACTCCTCCCTTCTGTTTAAATGGAGCACTGGAGGCACTCCTACAATACCTCTGTTTTACAGGGGTGCAGATGGGAAAGGCTTGGGTTAGGTTCTAAACTCTGTCTTTTCCTTGGGAAGACCTAAAACCTCTATTTCTTGTGGTTTAGGCTGCAGTCATGAGCCTTTGCGGGTAAAGACTTCATGATTTACCTACTTAGATGGAGGCAGCAATGAGGCATTCCCAGGGAGGGGAAACCCAACTGAGCAATGGGTTTGTGTATTTTACCCGAGAAGCACTGATGCTGTTTACACTAACCAGATTTATTTACTGTGGGGGGAAAAAAGTCTTTGTAAATCCAAAGTGTTTATTATTGCTTAAGACTTCTCCTGTTTGGCTCAGTGGCTGCTCACTGGATGTGTTTTAATTCCCATCCCTTGCTGAGCAGCTGCCCTTTCTGGCCACTGCCCAGTCTGCAAAGCCACATGAGGGTTGTGCAGGAGTCTGTCCCAAGGGTAAGTGGCCACAAAGGACTCCTTCTGCTTCCCAGGAGGATATAGGGAGGAAAGAGCCTTTAGACTTTGGTGTCAGTCTAGTCAGAGCAAATCCACTGCAACCACTGGGATGCGGCGGTGAATCAAGTTAGATAAACTGGGGGCTGGGTGACTGGAACCTCCCCTGCCCCTTTGTGCGTGGCATTGCATGAAGAGCTTCAGTTCTCTGTGCTTCACCCACAGTTTCACCCCTTCTGGACTTGTGCAAGGGCTCTCTCCTCTAAGCTCATGGTGATGAGCACCGTGGGAGCCTCAGGTGAGGGTCTAACTTCTCCGCTACCATCACCATTACAAGCACAAACACCGCTCTGCCCTTGGCTGGAAATGAGGTTTCCATGTGAGCTCTTAGGATGCCTGTGGTGCCAGGGCTGGCTCTTGGGTGCCTGTCCCACCAGCCACAAGCATCCTTGCGACCTTTCAGAGCAGTGGGGTTGCTTGTTCCAAAACCCCCTCTTAGGCTTCACCCCAGATCCATAACAACAGCAACCTGGCCAAGAGGACAGGCCGGTGGCATCCTTACTGCTCTTGCTTGGTTTAAAAGTAAACAGCAACCTCTCAACACGTGTGATCCCTGCCAGCAGTGGAAGACGCTGTGAGTGAGCTGTGATCCCCGCGCGCACTAAGAGGGTCCCAGCATGGGGTCGCATTCAAACCAGTGGTGGGGCAGGAACGGGTGGCAGCCAAGAGCCCGCCCTGGGGCTGAGATCCAGGGGACCCTGGAGCGTGTCAGCTCAACTGACCCAGTCTGAGCCCCGAACGGGGGGACCGGATGGATGGACGGACGGACGGACGCCATCCCGGGGGGCGGCCCCCTCTCCTTTCCCTTCCCCTCCCCTCCCGCCGGGCCGGGCGGTGGCTCCGCTCCC
>JANEMJ010040723.1:0-12422 GCA_024361745.1 Cacatua alba
ATTCAGAGCAGCCCTGCAGAGAAGGACTTGGGGGTGTTGGTTGATGAGAAACTGAACATGAGCCAGCTTCAGTGTTCTCTCATAGCCCAGAAATCAACTGTATCCTGTGCTGCATCAAAAGGAGCATGACCAGCAGGTGGAAGGAGGTGATCCTGTCCCCCTACTCTGCTCTTGTGAGACCCCAGTTGGAGCACTGTGTGCACTTCTGGTGTCCTCAACAAAAGGAGGACATGGGGCTGCTGGGGCAAGTCCAGAGGAGGGCCACGAGGATGATCAGGGGCCTGGAGCGACTCCCATATGGAGACAGGCTGAGAAAGTTGGGGCTGTTCAGCCTGGACAAGAGAGGGCTGCGTGGAGACCTCATAGTAACCTTCCAGTATCTGAAGGGAGCCTACAAGGGTGCTGGAGAGGGACTACTCATTAGGGACTGTAGTGATAGGACAAGGGGTAATGGGTTTAAAGCTAAACAAAGGAAGTTCAGGTTAGATATAAGGAAGAAGTTCTTTACTGTCAGGGTGTTGGGGCACTGGACCAGGTTGCCCAAGGAAGTGGTAAATGCTCCATCCCTGGTAGTGTTCAGGACCAGGTTGGACGGAGTTGTGGGTGACATGGTTTAGCGTGAGGTGTCCCTGCCCATGGTAGCGGGGGTTGGAACTAGCTGATCTTCAGGTCCCTTCCAACCCTAACCATTCTATGATTTATGGTATGTGCCAAAATCCATAGGTATAGGTCTGCTCTTCCGAATATCTACAAGCCTAAGTAGTTGTTTCACATAATAGGACTTCCAACATTTGGTACAGCTTGTTGATGAGCAAGACGGGAACAGATCCACGTTTATTTTAATGGCAGTCAGTTTCCCAAGACAGTAGCATCTGTATAATGCTACCACTGTGCAGGAGATGTGCTGCAGTAATGCGAATTGCTCCTACGTGGGGTCAGGTTCAACTTGTGTCAGTTTAATGTCTTGGAATGGCAGTGTTGAACATGCACAGCACATGCGCTCCTTTAGTAGAAAGCTTTCCAAAACAGTTTTGTAAGCTTTGCAATTGATTGAATAAAGTAATGTGCTTTATTTTTAAAGTGAACAGATCTAAAACCATTGAGGGATTTTTAGGTGAAGTTCAGGTAGTTCGGTGTTTTTGTTAATTTGTAATGTATAACTTGGACTTTAGAGTTTACTTGCTTTGCACACCAAATGTACCTATTGAAATACTGTCAGCAGCCAGGTTTGGAGCAGCTGTGCACAGACATTTGACATTTGAGCAGCCCTGCTTTATTTTGATTGTGAAAATTGCTCAGTGCTAGTTTCCACATGGGAAAAGCTTGTTGAAATTTTTGTATTTGAGGAATAATATAGGACTTCAACTGTAATATTTGACAACACATACAGAAATGGGCAGATGTAAA
Organism: Cacatua alba; assembly: GCA_024361745.1. Classification (NCBI taxonomy): domain Eukaryota; kingdom Metazoa; phylum Chordata; class Aves; order Psittaciformes; family Cacatuidae; genus Cacatua; species Cacatua alba. Next base: position 1,408 of record JANEMJ010040723.1, read on the forward strand.
GTTTTATCTTTGGCTTACCTTTGAGACTTCTTGACATTGAGTAATTATTAAAACTTTTGATTTTGTAGTATTCAAGTGTATAACTGCTTTTAAGATAGATGAGATGCTTGCCATAATAGCTGTTTTTATCTTAATTTTTTTAATAACTGCTTATCTAAATCATAATCTTTTGGGGTAGAAAATTTCTCTGCCCTTTGCTTCATATATATCATGCACTCATTCATTTGTTAATATTGTGTGTTTTCGCATTTTCTGTGTTTCCTGATTACATGAGTAATTCAAACTGTTACGGATTAAACAGAATTGGAAACTTGAGATGACAATATGAAACTTGATAAGACAATACTTTTGTCTGTTTACAGCTAGTATCTATATTTCAGGAGCTATGTTCAGTATCAGATTGGTATTGTGGGTTTGTTTTATGACAAAAACATTGGTTTTAAATTAATTTTTATCATGGAATTAAGTAGGAACTAAATTTTCTTTTTTATTTGTAGTTCTTTTTTGAAATAGATACCACTTTGCTTCTAAAGGAGAAGCTTTATATATTTTTTTAATGTATCTTTTCAGTAGATCTCTTCAGTAATCATCCTTTCAACAAAGAATCCCAAAATTAAGCATCTCAGGAAGGTGTTTATGGTTTATTTTAATACAGGAATAAATTTTTTGCTGAGTATAGTAGTGTATTTGTGACTTGACACTGAACTTAAATACTGATTGGCAGCTGCAAAGGAAGAAGTGTGAAGAGGGCATCTTGACAAAGCTGCGTGCTGTTTACTGTTGAAAAACAAAGCTAATGCACTGTTTGACTGTTTATGAAAATGGCAACTGTTCGTAACAAAAGGTCTGTAATTTTTTTTCAGTCCTCCGACCCATATAATCACCGTTAATGGCAAGGAATGTATAAACTTTGCATCATTTAACTTTCTTGGACTCTTGGATAATGAAAAGGTTAAGGTGAGTTCTTCCAATTACTGTATTTGTGTGATTATTCCTCTTATACTTTGTATGGTATCTTGAAATTAAGAATGACTTCAGAAAGCACCAACTTTGTCAAGGAAGTATTCTTGTAAAGCAGCAAGGAAGATCATAAACCTTGTAATTTTGTGCTAATCAAGTTTGTCTTTTTACTAAAATTTAATCTGTCTTTTCTTCACACTAGCCAATTATCAAGTAAGATTAGTATCTAATGTCTTTAATCATTAGAATGCAATGGATCATGCTTAAACACTTGTCTAACTTTATAGTTTTGATGTGAAATTAATTCATAGAATTCAGTTCATTGTTATACTTTATGTAAAGCATGTCATATTACATGATGATTGATATAAAATACATGATAATTGTTAAAAAATTGTCAATATGAAGTGTACAGAAGAGTGGGAAATTTAGTGTAGGAATAAATTATTCCATGTAATTTTTTTCTTTTAAAGACTGCAGCCCAGGCGTCTCTGAAGAAATACGGTGTTGGCACTTGTGGACCTAGAGGATTCTATGGTACTTTTGGTGAGTAACTTTCTCTAATCTGCAAGTGTTCAGACTAGTTCGGTAAGTCAGCCAAAATAGTCCTGTATATAAGCAGCAAATAATTTCTATTGCTGTGAATAACAGTACTCTCTAACACACTTTTTTACTGTAATTGCTAAGGATTGGTAGTGTTTATTACTAGTGGCTTTGTTTCTTATTCATTTTATGAGTTTCCTTACTCTTTGTAATGCTGGTCTTGGAGAGTTATGAAGTTAAATATAACCTGATTTTAGTTCTGGTCACCAAAGTAGAAAGAGAAAATAAACAATTAGAATTTAATAATGCATGGTGAATTTAAGTGTAAATTAATAATTTTCTAAGTAGACCACAAGAGGGCAGTCTGATTTCTATGGTAAAGTTTATTAGTTAAGTTTTTCTAATGCTGTGGTCAGAGTGAAGTTTTCCTTTGCTGATAACTTTTAAGTTGCAATTAAGAGATTTTATGACACAAACAGGTGTTACAAAGGGTTTTTTCGTTCTTTTAAGAAGTCTAAGTTGTTAAATATCAGATTCTAGAAATAGTTCTTTACAGTCATTTGGTATTTTGAAATACTGTATGGAAACCAAAGAGTAATACATGAATAGCTGCACAGTTGTAGGCTAAAACCATTAACTCATCATCTTGTGAACTTTCTGATTTTCCCAGAGGCGGTGGAATTCACAGCATGTTTGTGCTCAAATGATTTCACAGACGTAGCTTCCTATAGCCTTGACTTGAAATCAAGACTAACTTGAACTTTTCTCAGTCAAGCTAGTCTTTTAAGTGATCAACCAGAAACTCTACCTGTTTTGATTTGTTAGAAGTTTATATATCAGAAAAGTTGAATCTTTGATACCCATCTTATAGATTGTTCATTAGCATAAAACTATTACTCATTTCTAAAGTAGATGCTGGTTGCCCCTTATTAGTAGAGAGCTTTTAGGAACTGATGAGTTTCACAGTGATCTGTTGGAATTCCTCCAAAATACTCTAAAAAACTCAAACTTGTGGACCGATGCTTCCTGTGTTTTGAGTCCAGGCTGATTTTAAGTTTTATTAAACTTTGCTTCTTTATAATAATTACTCAAAACAGACCGGTTAAATTTTCTTCTCTGTTAGGCGAGAGATGCTTTGAGTTGTTTTCTGCTGCCTTTGGAGGTCTAATCCTAAGGTCCAAACTGTATAGCTTTTGCATTGCGTTCATTGGCTTCTGAATTTTTTGGGTGAAAGCTCCATTTCACAAAGCAGGTCATATAATCTGTGGTATTGCTGCATGACATCACTAGTGAAGAAAGCAATTCTCCCAGTGGAGAGCTGGTTTAAAATTGACAAACACCTGCTGTTCTTGGATCCCAAACTGTCATCCTGTTCTTCCTTGACTTTAAACATTTGAGTATTGCAGCATTATGAATCTCTGATGATAAGCACTTCTTACATCAGTAATGTTGTATGCCTCAAACTTTTCACACAAATTTTCATGTGCTGTGACTTTAGTAAATGAGTTACGTTGTGTTCAGAGCTATGTAGTTTCCTCTTACTTAACTATAGAGATTTTAATTGAGGATTGTCAAATGTTGTCACTCAGTTATCCCCCTTTAGGGGCTGATATATCAATATTAGAAATGTCTTTCTTTGGAAATATTAGATACCATGTTATAATTTATTTTGTATGGAGACTTGATTTTTCATATCTCTGCCTGTTTGAAAGGATTTTGTATCTTTAGTAAGTCCCTACCAAGACATTTTTGCTTTGTGTTGTATCCCCTGAAAACTGCATGCCTTTATCCTATGGTAAGCTTGAAATGCTAGTATATTCACGCATAACTGAATATTTAAGATTATTTTCTCCATGATGGCAGCTGAGGAGTGTATTGCTGTTTTGGTGGTGGGTTTTTTTAAAGGCTATTGTTGATTGCCTAGCAGCCACAATTTCAGTACTACTGTGAAGACTGGGACTGGCTACCTGATAAAATATTTAAATGATGATGTGGGGTTTGGTCTCGGTTCTTGTTTTGTTTTTTGCTTTGGATTTGCATGTGAGGACATGTTGGGCACTGAACTGGCATTCATAAAGTTGTTGATAATAATAGTTTTATTAAGGCTTCATAAGTATGTAGAAAGCTGTTACAATCATATTTTCTTCTGTGCAAATGTACTCTAGGTAGTGTTTTCAGCTTTCACTTAAAGCTTTCACTTAACTCAAGTGTTGTAACCAGACTAAAGCAAATCACTGCAATGAAGAGGAGGAGAGTGAGATAGTACTCTGTTTTTATCACAGTGGAATGGTAGTGAAACCTTAATTCTGTGAAGCTTAATACTGTCTTAAGCTTTTCAACTTCACAATTATATGAAGCATTCATTACCTTATATAATGATGTATCAAATTTGTGTATGCTGTATGTCAATTCTGAGTGTAAATACTCTTGCCCTTGGCAAAAATTACTAGGCTTGCAAATTTTTTACATAAGTCTGATTATATTTGTTAGCTGATTGTTATTGAAAGTATCTCATTTGCCTACTGTTTTTACTTAGACCTTGCTCATTGTAGTGCTGGTTGCTGCCGAGTAGAGTTCAGTGAGACTCAGTTTTTCATTTAACTGCAGTGGTCTCATAATCTTTTTTTTTTTTATTTTTTTTATTTTTAATTAAAGGATGTACATGGTCTTTTACACTCAGACAAAACATTTTTCCCTATTAGGTATCAATAGATAGCAAAAGGAAACTTTTCAAATAATAAGTGATTGAACATTTTGTTTCCATTTAAAACTACTGGAAAACCAAATATTTGTTTTCATTCCTTTTTTTTTTTTGATGCTCAGGTAAACATTAGGAAAGGATGTTGAAGATTTATAATTTGCAGCCTCTGGATAAAATTGCTCTTAACTGTGATTGGGAGACTGTAGTTTGAAGATATACCTTTTGGTTTTATTGTATAAATACATTAATTGAGTAGATGTGCTCTTTTGGGGAAAGGTTGTTAGATATTTGAGTAGGGCAAAGTTAAGATTTTTGCAAAGCCCTTTCTTTCTGTACCCTTGCTGTTGGTATCTGGATAAAAATAGCAACATTGATGTAACTGTGCCTCACAGGCTATTGAAGAATCTGTATTTTTAACTGATGTTGCTTCATCTGATTTTAGTTTCAGTGTACTTTCAATAACACCAGGAAGGTAATTCTGCCATGATGTTTCAACATACTAAGGACCCCTACTTGCCTTTTAGTCTTGTTTATTTCCAGTTGATAAAAGGCATAATTCTGACTAACATTTGCTAGCAGAAGCAGGTAGTGGCAAGAGAGCTACACAATTAAATTAACAGTTGATCTGATACAGGTTATTTTGCTTAGACAGAATACTTAATGCTGTGGTCACCTTTCTGCAGGAATGATCCACTTGCTCTGTGGTATTGCCCTTCTTAATCTTTTGATTTAGTGGTGTTCTGTTTCTAACATGGATCACTGACTGACTTGGTTTGGAAAATGCTTGTGTGTGTAATTGTATTAATTTATCTTAAGCGTGAGTAATCCGTTGGCATGCAGATGCTGACCTTTCAATTGGCTGAAGTGCATTCAGGAGATGGTATGTGATTGTAGCCTGACAAGAGTAGTTTTCTGTTATAATTATAGCTGTGCTATATACAGCGGAAATACCAGCTTGGACAAACTGACAGTCTGCCAACAGGACCTCATTAATTGCTATAAATTACATGGCTATTTGTTGTCTGACTGTAGGAGCTGTGCTTCTTAGTTAAAGTCCAGGAGCACTGCATCATTTACTTGTGGTCTAATCTTAAATAGATTTTAATTACCATGGCACAAGAACATGAGAACCATATTACGTAAATATTTTAAAATCTATCAAAGCTTCTGATCAATACCAGATTACTTGTCAGTTTAAGGCTGGATTGACTGCAGTTGGCTTTGGGGAAGTTACTTGATGTAATACTCTTCCTGCAAATAAACATTCTGTTTGCTTCAATTGGATGATTGCTGAAAACAATGATAATCTTTCTGATATGAAAGCAAGTAAACTATCTCAGATATTTTCAATTTTTTACTTAGATGTGCACTTGGAATTAGAAGAACGACTAGCAAAATTCATGAGGACAGAGGAAGCTATTATATACTCTTATGGATTTGCAACAATTGCCAGTGCTATTCCTGCATATTCAAAAAGAGGGGACATTGTGTTTGTGTAAGTACTTGGGAAATTCCAGATTAAGGAGTTTTCCCTTAAATTTTTCTTTTTCATTTTTGTTAATCATATTAAGTTAACTATTTAAAAAATAATGCTGGTTTTGACAAAGTATTTTGCTGTACAAAGCTCCAATATTTCTTCTTTGCCAGATACACCGAATCAAATCAGTTGCTGTTTTTATCATGGAAAACTAGACATGGGCACTCAACTGAAAAAAACAAAATCACAAACTTGTGCATGCAGGAACTAACAGAAGTCTAATATCTAGGTTTTTTTGTAAGAAACTGTATGGTTTCTCTCCTGTTTGCTGCTGGCTTTTAACTGTTCTTGCAGGACAGTTGTTCCCCTCATGCATATTTGCAGCAGATTAGTTGGATAAATATTGGTATGTATTAAAATTTTTAACAAAAGAATAGCCATGCAAAGTCAGACTAAGGAATCAGAAGGCCTGGTACCTGGACACTGAGGGCGACAGTCAGAATTTGTCTAGGGAAGAGTAAAAACCCAAGAGAACCAGTGTAACAATACTCAAAACTTTCTGAGCCAAAAGAGGAGGGTTTGGATTCAGTGGTAGTAGGTGGATTTTTCTTAAGGCTTCCTATTCTTTCAGTACCTTTGTAAATCTTTAATATTCACTGTGCTTTATGACATGTACCTTCACAGTTTAACCTGACCATTTTATGAAAAAATGTATAGATATACCTGTTTTGGACATAACACCTACTCATTGCAGTTGATCCATTTGATTTTTAGACTGAACTGATGCATCTTATCCATGGGGGGAGTGAGTGGCTATGTAGGGCTCAGCTGCCTTCTGGGGTTAAGCCACAACACACTGATAATTTTGTATTTGTCTGCCAAAATCTCTTTCAGTGCTCTCTTTTTCTAAGTGTAAGACTTGCAGCCTATTTGACTTCCTTATAGAAGTTCTTTCATGACTTCTGTCATATTTTTTGGTCATCTTTGGGCATTTTCCAGATCAATTTTATTGAGATGAACAGCCAGGATTTTGCTCACTATTCAAGGATGCCAATGTGCAATTTATAGCTTTACAGTGACAAAAGATCTCTCCATATTTAAAAGCAGCTTGGTTGAATACTGCACTTAGCATATGCAGGAGGTTTGATTTAGTTGCCACTTTTAAAAGATTACTCAAATTTAAGCAGCTGTGAAATTGCATACCCCATCATTTTCAGAGATTTGCTTTTCCAGTACTTAAAAATAGCAGTTCTTTGAACAGTGAGTTAGTAATTCCCAAAGCATATTAAAAAGCAGCTTTTCAGTATGTGGAGGACCACTGTAAATGTTACAGACACATCTTTGCACTTTCTTCTAAGACCCAGAGTAAATTGAGTGAGATGTTTTTGGTGTGATCACCATGGTATTGTAGCTGATCCATGGAATGCTGTGCTCAGATAAACTGCTGTCACATACAAACAAAAGGACCAGTGTACACTTAAAAAGACCCCAAACTGTTGGCTTGCTTTCAGTGGCTGTAGTACATAGGTTGAGAAGTTTTGAAATTGAGTTTTCAAAATGTAAATAAAATATGATTCTTCAGTATGATTCTATGAATAAGCCTAGTTTTAACTACAGCTGAGTACAGCTATCTGCTCAAAAGCAGGACAGTCCTTATAGCCAGCTTTCTTTGAATAATTGTTAAACTAAATGCAAACTTAAAAAGGCCTGCTGTATTTACAGAGATGAAGCTGCTTGCTTTGCTATTCAGAAGGGATTACAAGCATCTCGTAGTAACATCAAGTTATTTAAGCATAATGATATGGCTGACCTTGAGCGACTGTTGAAAGAGCAAGAGACTGAAGATCAAAAGGTACCATTTCTTTGAAGAAGTATTTGTACTCTTTTGTTGCACCTCCCCCACATTTTCTTACTGAGTTGTGTAATTCAATGGATCAATGCTTGTAGGCAGTTATTTGGTTTTCATAAATCTCTATTGAGGAGTTAGTGTTGCTTACGTATATAAGATAGATTTTTTTTTTTTAATTTTTATTTATTTATTTGCATTTGTCTGCATATCCAGTGGAAGTGAGCAGTTGTGGAGTATCTTTATGTGCAGTTATACTATTAAATACTATTATCAGTTCAAATACCACACTGTAAAATCAACACAAAAGTGGCTAGTGCTAATGCTTTCATTTATAGAATCAACGATTTCTTTTTTTCTTTTTTTACTTTCTTTTTTTTCTTCCCCCCTCCCAGCTTAAATTCCTCCCCTATCTTGCACTCAACTGTCAAGATTTTTCTCTCTCTTGAAACATTTGGGTCAGTTTGGCTAGCTTCTCATTCTGACTGTAGTACAAAAGGGTATCAAAAAGCAGCTAATGAATTTTGAAAAAATCATCACTGTGTGCTTTGTTTGCAGAATGCTGGAAAATTAACAGACAATTGGAAGAAAGCTGATTCTGTGTTAACATGCAAAAAGTAAAGTAGATGAACTGCATAATTATAAACCAGTCAGCTTAACATCAGTCTAAATCAGTAATGGATCTGATTAATATTAAATGTGTAGACAACATGCTAGTTAACATACCTTCATGGAAAATACATGTTTTCAGATACTCTTTACAAGAGTTTTTAGATGTGGCTGACAGACTAGTGATGCAATTTGCGTAATATGTTTGATTTGTTAGAGCAGAGTGCTTTAATTTAGCTACATGGTTGAAGTTTCTTAATGTAATTAGCTGAATGTGAATATCAAGCTGGTGGCCAAGAGCTTAATATAGACCATGTGTGTTTAACTAAGACTAGGAGGAGTAGATGTTACCACTAGAGTTCATCCAACTTGTGGAATGGACTGTGCCTGGCTTTTTTGCCTGCCACTCAGAAATGTCAAATAGATGTTCTCTGAATCTTTTTACAAGAACTTAAAAAGGTAAGAAGTATAAAGATATCCTTGATCAGAAGATATCAGTAAGTTTAAAGTAAATGCCAGGGGAATAGCATTTTAAAACAACAGAACTCAAGTCATACCACTGAAGTTAGACAGAAACCAGTGCAGGGTATTCTTATGGCCTACACTGGCTAGAGATCAAACAAGGAGATTGTAACTTGAATGGTATGAATATTTTTGGATTGTGTTTTCTGAAAGCACTACTTGTGAGAGCTTTGTGCTGCATTGAGGATCCTGGTGCACTTGTTGAAAAGCCTTCTAAATGCTTAGGCTAATGATGAATATAATAGGAACCAAGATTTGTTATTAGTTGTTATGTAGTCATTTGTATTTTATTCATAAAGTTCAAATGAATTGGTTCTGATCTGCAAAACAAGATATCGTAAATCTTTTGCAAGAGTCAAAAGCTTTATTACAAAATAAAAACTAGACAAATGGGGCATTTCAAGTTTTGTTACAAATGATAAATACTAAGTTTAAACTAAAGTAAAAGCTTACTTGAAAAAGAGACTTTATCTTCCTTCCCTTGTCATTACTGTCCTTCCTTATCAAAAAATCTTCAGTGTTTCTCATGTTAGTAACAATTGATATGAACTGAAACTGTATCTTTTTCTGAAGAATCCTCGTAAGGCCCGTGTAACTCGAAGGTTTATTGTAGTGGAAGGGTTGTATATGAACACAGGAGACATTTGCCCTCTTCCAGAATTGGTAAGTGGTTTCAGTTTGCCTTTTAAACTCTATGTTTGAAAACATGTGGCTAATGGAATAGTATTTCCATGTAGTTAAGGCTACTATGAAAAGTTCTGCATGCAGGTTTTTTTTGTTTACCTTTTTGTTTCCTCAGTCGTTCATGAATGAAATGATGATCTCAAATCTACATTGTTTTGAAACTTTCGATCAGGATTGGGATTCTGATGGGATACCTAATGGCATATCTAGTGAGACTTGCAAATGAACTGGCATTTTGTGCAGGCTGTATTCTGGTAGATAATGGAAAAAATGCTATGAAGCTGTTGGAGCAAGTCCAGAGGATGGCCATGAGGATGATAAGGGGGCTGGAGCACCACCCATACGGAGACAGGCTGAGAAAGTTGGGGCTGTTCAGCCTGGAGAAGAGAAGGCTGCATGGAGACCTCATAGCAGCCTTCCAGTATCTGAAAGGAGCCTACAAGGATGCTGGGGAAGGACTCTTCATCAGGGACTGTAGTGATAGGACAAGGGCTAATGGGTTAAGACTTAAACAGGGGAAGTTCAGGTTAGATATAAGGAAAAAGTTCTTTACTGTGAGGATGGTGAGGCATAGAAACAGGTTGCCCAAGGATATTGTGAATGCTCCATCCCTGGCAGTGTTCAGAGCCAGGTTGGATGGAGTTCTGGGTGACATGGTTTAGTGTGTGGTGTCCCTGCCCACGGCAGGGGTGTTGGAACTAGATGATCTAAGGTCCTTTCCGACCCTAACTATTCTATAATTCCATGATCATCTTGAAAGTACTTGATAGCCTACTTTAAAAAAAAAAAAAAGATATATGAATGTTTATGAAATTTACTCCAGTCTTACATGTTGGGAGAATTTTGAAGGGTTTTAAAGTGTCTTCATGACAGAATACAACTCTAGAGCTGACATTTTTGTTTTATGCAGGATACTGTACTTGTCCGTCTTTATCTTATCTCCCCCACCAATTTTGTTAAATTCTGATCGGCTTGACTTGTATTTTATATCATTTGCTCTGTTTTAGATAAAATTGAAGTATAAATACAAAGTTAGAATATTTTTGGAGGAAAGCCTTTCATTTGGAGTCCTTGGAGAACATGGAAGAGGAATTACTGAACACTTTGGAATAAATGTAAGTGCCTTTTTTGTGAGCTTTATTGTGAACAAGACACTTGTACAAAAACAAATTACACAATTGATTTCTTATGCCTGTGCATTAACACTGTTTATTAGCATACGATAGAAATTTAAACATACTTTTCTTTGTTAGTCTTAAAGTATTCAGGTCTTGGCACTTTTCTTTCATTTGCTTACGTGGAATAGTTTTATTTATCTTTAGTGAGGAAGATAACTAAAGAATTTTTACAGTTTGTAATTTTATCTCTTTTTTGGACACTCAGTGAGATGATGATTGCAGTGTTATCCAGCCACATACACTTAAAAGTGTCATGCTTACACAGAAATATTTGGGGACTAGGAGTAAGTCAGAAGAATATCAGTGTATAGCCAGCCTACTTTGCTCTATTGCCTTTTACTCCAGTGGGGAAAAAAAATGTGATAAAGCTTTTAATGGTTTTTTCAAAGGCATTGCTTTAATACTTTACCTGCAGATTAAGCTAGACTATTTTTCCAAGAGCCTGCCATTTATGGTATTGATTCAGCTGAGGAGTACTTCAGAAATCCAAAACAG
>JANEMJ010040723.1:12432-29504 GCA_024361745.1 Cacatua alba
ACAGTACCCTTGTGGTCATTGGTTACCACAGCCACCTGAGCTGTGGAAGGACGAAGTGCTCTTCTGGTTGCCAGTGTCTTAGTGTGGAGCATCTCTCAGTACATTCTAACAGTGTCTTGAGTTCAGCTTGGAAGTGAAATATCAAATTCTGAGGAATTCATTCCATCTTTCCCTATCTCCAATTGTTTTCATTTTAAGTATCTTAATACCAAATGTGGAAAAGAGAGAGAGCTTTAGAAAAGGAAATAAACAATATTGCTGTGATGCTTGCAAGTACTATCTGATTAATTGGCTTCTGTGTTAAATTAATTTACAAGCATAATGTTTCAGTTTTGTCTGCTCAAAATGGGAATTTGTAGCAGTGGTCATCTCAGTGTGCATTACAGAGCTTGGCAAAAACATTTGCAACTAACAAGTGAAATAAGACAGTTGTGTCTCTGCAGTTCGAACTATGATTTAACTAGGTTTGTGCTTAATCGCATTCTAACTCCTACTGACTGCAGGAGACTACTTAAATTCTTAAAGGGTACTGTTTCACTGAGTGCTTTGAGGAATTGTCAGCACTACCTATATAATTTGTTTTTTCTGTTTGTGTACTTCACATTCAAATGCCTGGAAAAGAGTGATCCTATTAAAATTATCTACAGATTCATAAACTTTAATTTATAAAGTTCTTTTGTTTTGCTTAAAATTATTTCAATTGTAGCTTCATTTTAATATGTGATATTAAAATTATCTTCTCTAGTATTCATGATAGTATGAAACAAGATACACCTTTAATAGAGTTATCTTATAGCCCTGATGTGATCATTAATGACTTGTTGATTTAACTGGCAGATTGATGATATAGATCTTATTAGTGCAAACATGGAAAATTCACTGGCTTCTATTGGAGGATTTTGCTGTGGAAGATCTTTTATTATTGACCATCAGGTAAGACAGGCCTTAATTTTTACGTGGTGTGGCAGGATTAGTTACGTTGATATTAGTAAATATATCTAATTTCTATTTACAAGGGGTGTTATGATAGAAATTATTATGCAATATTTTATTCCATAAGAAACTGTCTAATTCTGTGAAATACTGTAGATGAATTGGAGAGTCACTTTTAAATCCTTCAGTGATCCTGTAGGTGTGGAGTAGAGGTTGTTTACATGGGTATGAATTAACTTTTAAAACATTATCTATACTGCTATGAACAAAAAAAGTAAATTCTTTTTTTCTCTTCGTCTCTCCCCTCCGCCTCCCTCAGCGATTGTCTGGTCAAGGCTACTGCTTTTCTGCATCCCTACCTCCTTTGTTAGCTGCAGCTGCTATTGAGGCTCTGAATATTATGGAAGATAATCCAGGTACTTAATTCAGGAAAAATCTTATTCTTCAGTCTTCTTTCACTTGGAATTAATAATTCATATTTTTTCCTACTTTGATTCCTTAACCTCTTCTAAGTTATCTCTCTTTTCCAGCTAATTGATTTTACGTGCATGGTGGTTTTTTTGTTTTTTGTTTTTTCTAAATATAATTTTTGATCCTACTCTTCTTCAGTGTTTAGTGCCCTTACCTTCTTTTAGCTGAAAATGAGCAAGTTATTTGGGGCTAGGAGGGACAGAGATGGGTATCACTAAGCAAATAGGAAATTATTATTCTGCTTTATAGACTAGTGATATGCTTCTTCCTTGAAAGCAAATTCCTTCAAGACAAAGGGAGGTAGGGAAGGCTAAAGAGAAACAGATGGCAATATATTTCCACATATTTCACCTTCATTAGCATCAACAGGTTGTAGCACATTTGCAGAGAGATGCAGTACTTAATTTGTCACAAATAAATAAAATCTACTGGGTAGCCCGCGCCTCATCCTCTGAATTAAACAAAAGCAAGAAAAAATTAAGAGTAAGTTAGAGGACTGTTAGCTGTAGTGGAGGGTCAACCTTTACTAAGGAACAGAACCAAAGTTTGCAGATCCAGGAGTCAAAGTTTCCTGTTGATGAATCTGCAATGACTTGGTGAAAGAACCGGAGACTGCATGCCTGTAGATATTTTATAGATATAAGTAAATTGGACCTGGCATTTCAATCCCATTAGCAAGTGTTTGTGTCATCCTTTCCATATGATCATGAACCAGTGCAGCTGGAGTAATGAGATAAAGGGAAGTATGCATTTGTCGCATCTTAAAAGCCTGTCATTTCCTGGCAGAGATGGGAATCGGGAACATTATGAAGAGTAGTGGAGAAACTTACTACTTCAGTAGATATGTGTCTCCTAGTTTTCCTTCCAAATGCTTTTTTTTGAAGTCTTAGACTTACAAAAATGTGAAGTAAAAACGAGATCTCTAATATGTTTCTTTTTTTCTTTGGTTGGTTTTTTTTTGTTTGTTTTTTTTTCTGTGTGTGTAGATATTTTTCAGACTCTCCGGGCTAAATGTGAACGAATTCACAAAGCTTTGCAGGGGTAAGTGTGTTATTTTGGGTTGGGTTTTTTGTTGGAGGGGTTTAGTTTTTCTTGGTTTGTTTTTGTTGTTGTTGTTGTTATTGTTTGTTTTGGGCTTTTTTTGGCTGTTGTTGATTTTGACCAGGCCTTCATAATGTCAACTTTTTAAAGAGCTCTCCTTGACCAAACCTATTTCTGCTTTTACAGATGCTTGGACTGGGATATGTACACTAAATTATATATGTATTAAAGGAAGAAAATAATCCTTTTCCAGTTGTCTCTGTTATGCTACTAACAAGTGTCCAAGTTTTAAAAATCCCTTTACAGATGAAATCAGATTACACCTTCATGCTAGTGAGGATGATTGCAAGCCATTACGCATTTAAGTCTTTAGAAGAATGTGATAGCTTTCAACAGTATGAAGTGTTGATAAGCATAAAAAAAAAAAAAATGTCCAAGTAAAAGCACTTGGGATGTAGATTAGCAGATACTCTTTCAGACAACTCAATGTACCTTGCAGTCACCTTTTAACACAGTATTGTTCTTGCATATAAAACTTCAATGTTAAATAGTAACAGAAGTATCCATAGTTCTGGGGGCACATAGAAGATTGCTGGAATTTATCTGGAAAATAAGGATTCTGTTTAAAGTTTCCTAACACTATCCTCTCTTAAAATATGTCTATATTAAATAATTGCTTTTTTCTGTCAGGTTTTGATACTAAAAAATTATAGAAATTACTGTGACTTTTCAACAACTGTTTAATAGGTATGTTAGCTGGTATTTCACAATTTTCTTCAACAGTTTTCTGTTACATATTACAGAGATGAGTGGCATCTAAACATACGCAAAATCTGTAATGCATGATTGATTATACTAGCTGGTTTTTTTGTGGTATTAGTAACTTAGTTATTTAGTGTGAGTTGCTTGTTACTTCAAGTAGGCGATTTCCTGCTTAGCTGATGTTTTATGTTAGAACTTTAGCTATATTCAACTTCATCCTACCATGAACTAGTCCTTGTTTCCTTTGGCTATGTTGTGTTTCAACATGGCTTTAAAATGCATGGGCTTTCAGATCAAAAATACCCAGATGCTTCTATGCTTGAAATTTAAAATTTTTGAGCAACTTAAAAACTGTTAGTGTCTTTTCTTTCTAGTAATAGAATGTTATGATTGAGCTCAAAGGAGAAAATTTGTAATATCCTTCTCTAACTGTCATTTTACAAATATGTTTAAAATACAGGGAAAGAATGTAAGGAAAAATTATCAACTTTTACTCGTTAATATTCACTGCAAAACAGAAGCAAATAGGCCACGGCTGGTGCTTTTCTATGCTGTGACTGATTCTTTTTTTTGCTTAAATTCAGTGATCACAAATTGACAAGTAGGCAAAATGCCTGAGTGTCTGTAATAGGATTTTTGTACTTTTGCATTATGGAAAATGGTGTGGTAATATAGGTGTCAAAAAAAGAAATTCTAGGTCATGCTGGGAAAGAATTTGAAAGATTTAAAAATACCAGGGAACTGGGAAGCCCTGTAGCAGAAAAACTATCCTAACAATTGCATAAAGCAATATCATAGAGAAGATTTGAATTAGTATTTGCAGGGTCCAATGAGTTTTTATTAATAAAACCACACTAAAAAAAGTGTGTGATGGTTTGAAGAGGAGGCAGAGTTTTCGGAAAAGCTTTTTTCAATGCTGTGATGTTAAATGTACTCATTTTCCTTGCCTAACTATGATTGCTGCTTGATTCCAGTTCTTTATGGTACAGATATCATTTCTTATGGGCTATGGCAGTTTGTAAAGCATAAGAAAAAGCAGTAAGAGATGGGATAATTAGCACAAATTGGGAATATTCTTAACTTTCTTAACAACCTTTAGATAAAGTAGATTTCAGTTGTGTATTTAAGAAATATCTAGTGTCTTGGGAAGTAGAAATGAAAAAGCTCTGTTGCAGAAGACAGAATTCTGTGGGTTTTTTAAAAAGCATGACAAGAGCAGGTAGTACCCCTTCAGCAGTTCATTACTCACTGTGTATGCTACACCTGGCTGAGAATTTTCCAGTAAAGCAGGTTTTCCTTGAGGAAACGTGGATTTAATTTAAAGATTTTTTGCTTCCAGAGAAACTTGGGTTTGTTTTTTTTTTTCAATGAGACCTTGTTCTAGATTTCTGTTAGCAAAACTGACAAATGTTTATGGTGTTCAGAGCAGCATGGTTACACAGGGTTTTCTACTGCCGGGAGCTGGGTCTGCCACTCAGTTCTGCAGCCCAGCCTTGTAGCTGGGATGAGCAGTATTGGTATGTTAATGTTGGGAAGCATTCCTGGACACTGGATCTCAATTGTCTACTCTCCGAAATTATTGGAGTGATCTGTGGCATGGGTTTGGCCCAGGCCAAACAGTGCTCTTTGAAAGGACTCCTGGATACAGTTCAAGAGTTGGTGTGAGCCAGGAGCTGTTCACACTAGTCGGTTTAGATGTGGCCGTCCTGATGCGAAGGCTTACGTTTTAGAAGTATGGATGTGAATCATTCCAAACCCATTCACCACAGAGCCAGAAAACAGTCCAAGGTGTATTTAATTTATTAATATAAAACTAGCCATAAAAGGAACATTGGAGTTAAGGAGGCTAGTTTTGTTCCTTTGTTACTTAAAAATCGGCTCTTCCAGATATTTATTTTTGTGTAGAAGTTGTATTTGGTTAATTTGCAAGTGTAGGGGAATGACACCAGAATATTTGCAGTTTTGTGGCTGAAGAAAAGTATCAGTTAGATTTGTCTTTCTGAAATGGACTGTGAATTGAAATAACATTGTGGAAAAAATGCAAGATGCTTTCCGTGCTAAAGTATAATTTTATTTTTTTCTAGGTTATAATTGATTCAGTGTGTCTCTAGTGCCAGTTTTCTCTCCTCCAGGCTCCAGTTCTGGCATTTATGGATTTAACAGCTCTTCTGCTGACTGATTCTTGAACTTTGTAAAAGTAGAAAACTTACTTGAAAATCGGGGTATAAACTTACAATGAGTGTGAGGCAAGCTAATCAAAGGCAGGAAATCAAAATCACATCTGATGGTAGACATGCGTTATGGGACCTGTGAACATTGGAGACTAGAGGTCTTGCTGGGGTATTGGATGCAGCTTTTTGGAGTGGAATAACTCAGTCCTGAATCAGGACAATGACAATCAAATGTCAGTCATTCAGTCAGATTCTAGGAATCCAGTTAACAGCTGTCCTTATGTACAGATGTGGGAACAATTCTAGTAATATAACTAGTTTTAGAGGAGCTTCTGAGTAAATGACAAACAATGTTGTAAAGATTTTCTTACAGGAAATAATTAAAAATAATGAATCTTGGAAAAAAAAATACAAACAAAACTTTGTTTCTACTTATCAAAGAAGCGGGTAAAAAGACTTACTATTATTTATTTTCTTAATATAGACTCCAAAGACTTTACTTAACTTTATCAGCAACATACAAGCCTCACACTAACATTTCTCCTGCATAAGGATTCTTTCAAAATTTCTGAATCATTAATCCTTTTTGCAAAAGGAGTCACTAGTGTTACACAAACTTGCTGAAGCTACATTTAGTAAACTCCTTAGTAAAGATATTCCCTTAATAAGCTTTGTTGTCTTTACCTATTGCAAGCTGAAATGCCTATGTGTTTTGTCTGCATCAGTATTAGTGAAGTGAAATATCCCTCTCTTCTCACTCACCAGCTAGAAAGAGGGAACACTTACTATCTACAACTTCAGCACGTGTTCAGGAAGGGTATGTGTTGAAGGCTTTTTATTTGTTTTAGGATTTCTGGCTTAAAAGTAGTGGGAGAAACTTTTTCTCCAGCATTGCACCTACAGTTGGAAGAAAGCCGTGGATCTCGGGAAAATGATGTCAAGTTACTCAAAAGAGTTGTGGATTACGTAAGTGTCCCCATAGCAAATAAAATATATTGCTGCCTTTGAATGTGAATGATGGGTGTGAAGTGCATATGGGTAGAGAGGCTTGTTGGATAACTTGCTGGAATCTCTTGCAGGAATGCTGCAAGAAACTTAGTTTCTTTGCTGATTATAGTGCTATATTAAAGACCATCTTCTAAAAATTTCATGCTGCAGATGTTTAGGTCTGTAGCACTGCATGAAATTATATAATTAGACCTTTTATTTCAGAAAATAATTATTTCCTGCTTTGTACTTCAAAACTTAAGTTAAATTTGCATATAAACCTTTTGCTTAAAAAACTTCTGTGATGCATCTAAGAATAACAGCTATCATTTTAAGAGTTCTGGTGGAATATTTTAACTATTTGAGGTCTAGTTTTCTGTAATTTTGTTTGTTTGAGTACATGAACTTGCTTTTTTCTGTGAAGAATCTCATGTTTTATATGTAGTATTTTTTTCATCTTCAATACACTCTTTCTCCCACGTGAAGGAGATGAAGGTATTGAGGAAGTTTTCTGTTTCAAGTGGCAGGTAAACAAGACTACACAACAAAAAACTCTGAAGTTGATTGCCTTGAAAACATGCTTTAATATGATTTAATAGCCTACTTAATATAGCATTTTTGTCTGATTTCTTGGAGCTGAAAACTAAAGAAGCTACACCCTAACACATTTTATGTGTTTATAATTCCATTGTTTATGCTGTGTTAAAATTAGATATGATTTTTCGCAGACTTATAAACCTCCATTTAGGAAAGAACTTACAGTTATCCTGACACCAGACTCATAGAAGTTAGTTATATGTATTTGGTCATCAAAAGGCTATGCAATCAGAAGTTCCCAGATTGACAACTGCTGTATCTTCTTTATTTGTAGTGCATGAATAGTGGTATTGCATTAACTCAGGCCCGCTATCTGGAGAAAGAAGAAAAATGTCTTCCTCCACCCAGGTTAGTAGAAAGTCAATACATCATTTAATTTTATTGGATACGGCTCTCTATCTCTTTTCATACAATGAAAATGGGGTTTTGTTCAATAGACTGGATTGAGTAGTTGGTCCTGTAAATAATGGGAAAAGCTCCATTTTGAGGTGTATTATCAGTGACTGTTACAGAATCCTAATACCTTGAAATAACTGTATCAAAACTACCAGGCACATTTCCATGATCTGCACATCTGCAAGTAAAAAAGATGATAATCACATATCTGTAGTGTGATGGAATTAAAAAGAGGTAGTCTGACCATTTCTGCTTAGACAAGTGTGTTGTTTCTGGCTGAATTTAAGTCCATAATAATTTCCCTAGAGGTAGTGGTCTTAATGTGTTAAAATTGGTACAAGAAAAATTCCAAAGGTGAAGGCAAGGAGTAAATTTTACTCTGTATGTTCTGGTTTTCTTTTTCTAGTATTCGAGTAGTGGTAACAGTGGAACAAACAGAACATGAACTGGACAAAGCTGCATCACTTATTAAGGAAGCTGCACAGTCTGTATTGGATTAGACTGCTGGATTGGATTCCTCTTTCCCCAGTTTATCAGGTTGTATTTTACACTGTGTAGTGACTTCCAAGTTCTTCCACTGATGGCACTGAAATCTGGCTGAGTAACAAGATTGTTCCAGAGCAGTGCAAATGCAGTGAGGGGAAGAATGCTGAATTTTGGAACCTGTGAATGACAGTGTACTTGCAATTCACTGTACCACTTACCAGCATTCTTTCAAATGGGATATCACTGTTGCATATTATGACTCTTTCATAAGTTGCATCTAAGAAGTTTTAAGTTAATTTCTTCAAACCCTTAAACATTTTCAAAAATGTATATGAGCATTGTTTTCCTCCAGAACATCTAAAATGCATCATTTTCTCCACATATCCTTAGAATTTAGGAACTTCAAGCAAGTTTCAAGGAAATCACCCCACACGCACCCTAAAGATAAGCTGTTCCTAATACTGTCAAAAGAGAGAAAATAACACTTTAAGAGATGATTTTGTGCTATGTTATGTCATTTATGATTGAACTGTAGAAGGAATTTAAATTCCTTTTTTGTTTATATCTTTCTCTAACCATTTTTGTAAACCAGGTTTTAAGAATGCCTGGCTAGAGAATGCCATTGTCTAAATGGTAATTCCATATTAAATACTACTTTCTTCCTGCATTTCATATGTAATTATATGCATGTTTGATATTATGGGTGATGTTTTTCATATTATTAACTTTAAAACATCTAACCTGAAAACTCTGAATTGTGAAATTCATGTAATTCCATTATAGTATGTTCAGTCAGACAGACTTTGCACTACTCTTGAAGAGGAGTCATAAGCAACATGAAGAATGAATGAAGATTTTGCAACAGCAACTCCGTACTAGTTTAGTCAAACTACTTTGAAGCACTATAGTGGTGTATGCTACATTGTATTTCTGAGCAGCTATACCTTAGAGGGAAAGATGGATAACCAATAAGAGTTTAGATTGTAGAAAGATTACTGAAACACAACTCAATACATGCACATAAAATCCTTACATAATTGGATAGTAATATATGGAGGCTATGCTGTCCAGATTTTCAGGAACCACAGATGGACATTACAGAGATGGACTCATTACATCTATCAGAGGAGACTGGTAAGGAAAGATGACAGTAAGCTGTACCTTCTTATAAAATAAGAATGATAGCTATGTAGTTCAGGATTTTGCTTTAAGATTGCCTGTTTAAAAATTTTCTATTCTGCCTGATCTGTATTCTGGGTTGTTTTGTACTTATGTGCCTTTTTGGTTGCTACTACAGGACTATTTTTGAGAAACATCTTTCTTTAAATAAAAAGTTAATCATGTTTGATTCAGATTTTTACTTACCATATAATTAGATTTTGTAGCATGATAACTGTATTTTGTTGAATATTCTGTGTCAGATATGCAGAGTGTTGCCTCCTTCAGTTCATAATGACTGTCCGTACACTGGCTTTCAAAACTTCTCAGCTGCATGCACTCAGATGAACCACCTAAAGCTGTGTTGATGCACCGTTGTGGCTGTTGCTTGACTATTTGAAATAGTCAAATCATTATTTGCTGTGCAACGCAGAGGAACAGTCATTGCAATGTGAAAGAGTATTCCTATTTCACTGACATTTATGTTTTCTCTGTTAACTGTGAGTAAAAGCCTGTGAGAAGCTAACAATTCCAAAGAGTAAAAACACGGGGAAGGAAGCTGATTCGCGTTCTACAGACTGGAACTGAAGTGCAGAGCAATCAACACTCTCAAGATCATCAGAAATTAAGAAAAATGGAAATGAAAACCTATGACTATAGTTTGAACTTGTAAGCCTTTTTTGGGTTGATAATATAAACCTGAGTATTCAAGTAAACTCAAGCCTTTGATGTATAAGATGGGAACAAATGAGGTACTTTGATTCCAGTGTAACATAATAAATGGTTTTGGAGTTCAAGGTAAACCTGTGAAGGTAAGCAAATCACCAATTAGCATTGAAATACTAGGTTGCAGGATCTATATTCACTTCTTGGAGTTTTTTTTTGTTTTTATTATTATTATATTTCTTGTATTTTTTTTTAAGCTGTCTGCAAATTGGGGGAACTTTCTTGTTTCATTTTTGAGAATTGGCAACAATCTTTAGATACAGGGGTTTGTTTTGTTGGTTTTGGTTTAGGGTTGGTTTTTTTTTTTTTCACTTTAAAGTGAAGTGATAATACCTAAATTGGCAGGAAGCAGAGTGGAATCTTTGGCAATTTTGAAGCTCTGACTGAGTGGTCCTGATGAAACTAAAGTTCGGGTATGTTGCTGAGAGATACTGTTATCAGATTCATTTGGCAAATAAACCCAGCATTAAACCATTGGAAAAATGGCCTTTGCCCATTTTTGTTGTCCACAAGTGTATAGAAAGAAGCATTTAGATCACACTAAAGTGAACACCTTCTGATTGATAGCACCTGAAGTACTGTTATAATGTGTGTTTTACTGGCAAGTTATATATGCGGTCTCTGAGAGAAATTAAGACGCTTATGAGATGTAGCTGATGGAGAGATATATCCCTGGTCAGTCTAAGCATGTCTGGCCCTCTTCTTTTTTGCTTTTCTAATAAATGTTTCTGACATGGCAAGCAGATGAATGGAAGTATGGCTCTGGGGGGAAAAAAAGTTGGGATTAGGGGGACAGCCAGCACATGTTCTGGTCAAACTTCTGACACTAAAAAATAAGCCTGTTAGGGTGCTGAAGTTCTCACTGCTGTAGGGTGATAAGTATATGATCAAGCTTGTTTTAATTGCTTTGTAGTCATGTTTGGATGAAGAGGGACTTTTTCATCCATTTCTTCTGATGTGGGAGTGATGCTGGGATCTTAGGAAATAAATGGAAAGCTGTTTAGCAGGATGCTTTGTGGCGAATCAAACACATAAGGGCATTATCCTGTATTTCAAAGTTTCTACTGAAAATATGTATCTGTATTCTTAATTCAACTAAATTATGTATTTTGCTCTGCAAGTATTTGGAACAGAATTTCAGCTAAGTGGAAGCATCAGGATAATAAATTGTGATCAAAAATGATTTTTTTTTTTTTAATGAAGATTATTATCTGGTAGTTGAGAAAGAATGCATTTTGACTGTGATGAGGTAGCCATTTGAAATTGTCCTGATGAAAGCAATTTTTTGCAATATGTAGTGGCTGGGATGGACTGGAAAGAATTTATACTTTGAAGGTATTTTGGATTGAAGAAACATATCTTTATGATATATGCTTTTTTAAGCAAAGATATATTTTCCTTGAATATTTAAAAATAATTGATTGTTATTTGTGTAGGGTCATTGTTTTTATAGGAAAACCTACAGATGCCTTTTCTGTTTATTATACTAATATTTTTTTGATAGAAAGCGAAGTGCATAAGGAGACTATTAAGAAAGAAAGAGAGGTATGGCTGAACAACTTTTTTTTTTTTTCTTATTACTTTTGAAATATGATCCCAGTCACTGCACAGAATGCTGTACTGTCTCCTTTCTGTCACTCCATCTGGACTTTATTATTTTAAACAGGGTTGTGGAGTGTTGGCATTCACTGATCTATGAAGTTACTACTGAGGAAGTGTCTTGCATCTTAAGATGACTCAAGAAATGTACATGAGCTGTAAATGCTGCTTAAAAAGAGGAAATATTTACAACTAATACAAAAATTTGTACATTAAACTATTTCAGTGTCCTAATAAAAGGAAATGTGTGGATACCATTTCTTATGGTTTTATGTTCTTTGGCAGTTTTCATGCTGATAAGATGATGCCCTTACAGTGTCCTGCTGTTGATGGATTTTTCAGATTTTAGTTTCCTATCCAGTGTGTGTGCTAGATCATTGCAAAATATTTATAGCAAGTCACATAAGCTGATAAATCAGCTGAGCTGCAGATCGCTGGAAGTATCTGTCAGGGGAACTACTGTTCTCTCTACATGACCAATTTCTAAAACTCAAGTAGCAGATACGTATGTAAAACTGCTGTTGGAAACTGGACGCTGGGCGAGATACAATTTTGCTGTGACTCAGTGTAGAATTTCTGATGTATCTATGAACTCTTGAGTCCAGATGAAATGTGCTCCACCTTTGAAGGACCTTTATGGAAGAAAATACTGCCGTTTTGCCTACTGTGTTATATGGGTAATATTTCTCTGTTTATCCCTGCTATTAAAGGTGTTACCACCTGATTTTGCATGCTGTTTGGATAACTGAGCTGTATTTTCCAAGAGGTGATCCAGTGCTGGCAAAAACTAGTAAGTATTGGAGTCAGAGGTGAAACTTAAGTAGATTTGGAAGTGTATAATCCACTGGATAACTTGTTTTTCTGCAGGTTGAAAATGAGAATGTGTTGGGCCATTACTAACAGAGACATGGTCATTTCACTTGGCACTTGCCAGACTGCACTTGGAGTCCTGGGTCCAGTTCTGGTGCCTACAGTTCAAGAAAGACAAGGACAGACTGGAGAGTGTCTAAAGGAGGGCCACAAAGATGACTAAAGGGCTGGAGAACCTGCCCTGAGGGGAAGGACCAAAAGATTAATGTCTCTTCTCCATGGAGAAGGGTCAAGGGGACCTCATCACAGGTTTCCAGTAATTAAAAGGTATCTACAAAGAGGGTAGAGGTTTTCTACAAGGAATCATATGGAGAAGGGACAGCTGGCACAACTTGCACCAGGAAAGGTTTCATCTTGATATAAAGAAATTTTTTACAGTGGGAAGAGCATTCAGTCACTGGAAAACAACCTCCCCATTGATGTGGGGGAGTCCGCATCACAGCAGGCTTTCAGGACATGACTGGACAGGATTCTGGGTAATCTCACCTAGGCTCCCTTTCCCATAAGAGGTTGGACCAGATGCTCTTTTGAGGTCCTTTCCAACCTGGGCTGTTCTGTTATTCTGTAGTTTTATGATTCTAGACTCAAGACAGGAAGAGGCAGTAATTTGTGACACTTGACTATTCAAAATATAGCTTCTTTTGGAGCAGGCCCTTTGCTGATTACCTAAGAATGTCACAGTAGGTGCTGGAGGGAATGCAAGAGAAGGAATTTCAACTTGGTGCATTACAGTAAGTACATGTTAGATTGATGCTAAAGAGAGGATAAAAAATGCGTCATAACACCAGTACGTCATGATAATCTGGGAGGTGGTTTTAACTTCCTGTCATTTTTCAGTGGTTTGGACTTTCTCTGTTCTGCATAGCAAGATAATGAAATGGCTGTTCTATACAATTAACTGCTGAAAGATCAAATACTAACTGTTTTGTTTTAACTTTGTCCAGGATAATACTTTTTTATAAGCTAGCTGCTATCATGTTTATACTGAGTAAAGTTTTATCTTAGTGTCAGTCATGAATGTGACTTATAGTTACAGCATCTAAACAGACTGTGACAGCCCTTACCTTTGTATGCAGCATTTAGGTTTAAAATCTGTGAGTGTTTAAGTGGTCTTTAAAGTAGTTGATGCTATGGAATACTTGATGATAACAATATTCCGATTTATGACTGTTCAGATAGAGTATTTTTTTGGTGGAAGACTATACATCTCATTTTGATCCATCCTTAGATTTTTTTTGTGGTCAAGCTACACATAAAGAATTGCTAGCAAACAGTAGTCATCGTTTGGAATAATAAATTTCCTGAGTTTGTCCTGGATAAAAGAATGACATGGAAGAAGTTAAGGCATGCGTATGATAGTATTCATACTGTTTCACTGAAATATGTTGATTTTCAGATCGTACTAATAAACAAATTTTAAATACTTGCTTATACACAAATTGCTATCTTGAGAAGAAGAATTTTAAAATATTTAAGGATTTTAAAAGGTTAGATGTTTTATATAAGTGGCTTTCTTGTTTCTTGAAGCTTTTGCTATTTCCTACGCTTTTGTTTTCTAGATATCTTCCTGCTTTTTTCCTTTGTTTTTCAGGGTAGCCACCAAAAATACATGCATTTTTAGTTGCTAAAAATTTACTTAAGCAGTGAAAGTGTTGGGTATACAGTAGACCTTGTTTTAGTGGTTAAGTCCGCATTTCCTAAATTGTTGAGGCATATTGATGTTGTCCGACTGGTGGGAGGCAAGGAATGTGCAGAAAGTTGCATTAAATTGAGGGTTTAAAATGATGGCAGAAATTAATTGGATTTATTAGGTGATGATTTCAGTGAAATGTAGTGACTCAGTTTCAGTCTAGTTCCAGTGCTCATCTGTTCTTGATACATAGCGCTGGTGAACGCTGTGCGTTTACAATACACACGTATTTGAAGTTTGAAGTGCAAGTTGAAATCTGTAGAAGCGCATAAATGACTCGTGTCAATGGTCGCTTCTAAGTACAGAAGGCCAGTTTTGCCATTGTAGTAACTTTACTACTTGAAACCGTAGAATGAAGTGTGGGTAAGATATCACAGCTGCAGTACCAGACGTGCTGGAGTTACAGGTCAAAAATGGAAATATTTTCCGAATGCTGAGAGGTGCAAGACAGAAAGATAGTGACACTTTTTACAAAGGTGGAATTCCCTAGTATTTGGGTGGCTCTCAGTTTGAACACGAGATGTTAAGGGCTCGTTAAGGGCTCATTAAGGGCTGATTAAGAGTAAGTTACAAGAATGCAAAGTGTTGCAGTGCAGCTCAGTGGAGAAAATGGACAGCAGGAGCTAGCTATCATTAGTAATGAAACTAGGTTAAAGAAGTTAATTGCCACCAGAATTGTTGCTCACCTGTTGTTGATTCACCCAAGTCTAGGGAGTAGCAGTGCACATTCTAAAATGGTGAGCTTGCTTCTTAGGACGGGAATTGTTGCGTGCCAGAAACTCTGTATGTTTTCCAGAAAAAAAAGTGATAGTGACTCACAGCAAAATTGCAGGCAACTGTGAAATCATGAATGAATTTATATATACTACTTGCAACCTGGGGGAAGAGTTCAATTTGTGATATCAAAGGGAATTTATTATAGAGTGGTTTTGGTTGGAAGGGACCTTAAAGATTATCTGGTTCCAACCCCCTGACACAGGCAGGGACAACTTCCACTAGATCAGGTTGCCCAAAACCCCATCCAGCCTGGCCTTGAACACTGCCAGGGATGGGGCAGCCACAGCTTTTCTGAACTTCTTTCTAATATTTATATCTCCCTTCAATTTAAAGCCATTCCCCCTTGTCCTGTCTCTACTTATCCTTGTAAAAAGTTCTTCTCCAGATTTCTTGTAGGCCCTCTTTGGATACTAGAAGGCTGCTCTAAGTCTCCCTGGAGCCTTCTCTTTAGGCTGAACAAGCCCAGATCTCTCCACCTGACTTCATAGGAGAGATGCTCTAGCCCTCCAATCATCTTTGTGGCCTCTCGATTTGCTCCAACAGGTCCATGTCCTGTGGGCCCCAGAGCTGAATGCAAGTGTGGATTATGTATCCACACATCATTCTACTAATACATTTGTTATGCTGGTCCATAGCATTTTTCACACCCAGGTGAAAAAAAGCCAACAAAAAAACCCAACCCCAAAAAAACCCTCATGACTGTTTGAAGTAGAGTTCAGAGATGGTATTGAATGGCAAGATTTGAACAAGTTCAACTGTTTAAAATAAATAAATAAATGAATGAAAAGTTGAGCATATGTGTACTGCTGTGGCCAAAGAGATTCTTTGTGCAGCCAATGGGGTAGAAGAAAACTATAGCAAGCTAACTCATAGGTGAAGGAGTTCTTGTCATCACAAATGGCAAAATGGCAGCAATATTTGCCTTTGGGATAGTTTACTGTGGAACTGTCGATAGGCAGCATGAAACTTGCACAATGCCCAATCCGTTTAGCATTTGACTATTTCATTGGATGAATGAAGGGACTGAAATAGCTTTTTACTTCCAGAAAACAGGAGTAGCCTCAGAAGAGTCTTAGGCTGCCAGCACACACTTCTGTGTGTGTATCATCCCTTAAGGTAGTATTTGAGGAGACAAGTAGAGTAAAAGTACCTTGCTGTGGAAACACCCTGTTCTAGCTGCTGTGTCTCTATTCAACAGAACATAGCCCAAAATGCTGCTGATTAATCCTGCTCTTACTGTTCACAGACATCATTGGTTTTCCCAGGCATTAATAGCAAAAAAGAGAAGTTGGAAACATCTGTATTACAGATGACACGGAACAGCAGCTTCTGGACCAATGGATAACTTTAAGTGCTCATGTGTTTTTCCAAAAAAACCTGGAGGTGAAAGGGGGGTAATTTTCAGGTTTTCCTAGAAGATCCAAGTGTGGGTCTTGTCTTCTCATTATCACTTTTCTGTGGAATTATCCACTGCCTTGACATTATGAAATAATTCCTGAAGTTCATGCAAGAGCAGGCTAGGTTTCTTAGATAGCATAGGAGCATCATGCTGTCTTTCACAACAGTCTCAGGATGTATGACCTCCTTATTACCTGCAATTCTCTGCCTACTTATTGTTTCAAAGTGTTTTCAATATGGATTTTTTTCCAAGAACTAAGTGAAACTGGGGGATGTCCATGAGCAGTAATTAAGGGACATAATATACCCATGAAGACAGGCTACATGAATTAACATAGAAGTATTTGAATTAACAAACTTGTTTTCTTGACTGCTGAATAATTATGTTGATAATTCACACTTAGAGGCACTCAAATGTCTAAGCAATGTGCTTGCCAGCTAGTATAAATATTTTGGTATGGTCAGCTAAAATTACTGAATTTTGTAAATCCTGCATCCACTTGAAATGTCTCAGATATTCAGAGTTGACTGGAATGGAAATACATGTTACTACATTGATGTGGCGGTTGTTATCGTTCCAATAGTACAGAAGACTAGGGAAGGTGCTCTGCAGCAGAATATTTCCTTTGTTAAAGAAAAATATTTCACTACTTCTGGTAAAAATGTTGCAGGTTTTTTACTATGTATATGAGAGAGAAATATCCCTTTTTTTTCCTCACTTGTATCACAAGTTTTTCTTATACCAATAAACACATATAATACAAATGACATCCTATGAAAAAACTTGTGTAGCTTTGAAGAAAGTTTAGTTAAAACTTCATCTACTATTTATAAGGAAATGCTTTCTAAAGCTTTATGTGTGTGTGTTTCTATATACATATATATATATAGTATGTTTGTTTGTTTAGGAATCTGCAAAAAGAAGCACATACTCTTGCTGAAATTTCTTATTTCAAAGCTTAGCCTTGGGTATGTAGGTTTGCCAGAGAATTCTTCAGCAAGTGATTGCG
>JANEMJ010040725.1:0-68552 GCA_024361745.1 Cacatua alba
AAATATTTTTGCCTTGAATAATTCAAAATTGGAACTCGCTGCCTTATAAGTGAAACAAGGAAATGCAGACTGTTCCAAAAATAATTAGGCACGTTAAAGAACAATACTATCTCCATAATTATGTAATGTTTTCCCTCGATCTTAGAAAGGAGTGAAGCTTGTATTACAAGATACAGGTCAACAACTAATGAACAAGATGAAGGATAAATGTTTTTAGAGAGACTCAGGCAGCTGTTTGCAAAAGGAGCAATAAGGCAATGGCAACCTCTTAACCTTTCCTGGGTTAGCTCTCAATCTGGTAGGAGATAAGAGACCCATAATCTTTTATGGGATTGATTAGAAACAATAATACAACAAACGTATAAAATGCATATGCAAACCACTATATAATAAGCTTACTAAAGATGAAACAATAAAATGAAAGAACGCCGTAAGTGAAATATCCTGTAGCAGATGCTTCGAGAAAGAATATGAGAAACAGGGCAACAACCCTTCCCTTGTTTTTCCCTCCCAGGTACAATCCCTAGTTTCAGAACACCTATCTTAGAGTTCTTCGGAAACCTATTTTCAACTGCTCCCAGTGGACCTATCTTCCATAAGGGCTGCATATAATCCTTTTTGGAACCCATTTATAGTTTGGCTTCTGCAATGCCCAGTGCAAAGGCTTCCATAATTTATTTACACACTGCATGAAAAAAACATTTGTTTTTTTCTTAAACTTCCACATGACAGATTTATTGAGGTAGAGATTAGCTCTTAAACAGAACATAATTTAAATGGCACAAGTGCTAGGGACAGGAATAGTTAGGAATAATCAATACTACCTATACCAAAAGAATAATTGAATTCCAGTAGTCTGCCTAAAGACAAAGACAAAAAGATGAGACAACATTATAGCAGTCATCAGGAAAATAAAAGGCTGTTGAAAAGAGGAACAGAATGATCTGTTCTTCATCTCCACAGCAAATAAGCAATAGGTTTAAACTGTAGTAAGGAAGCTCAAAGCTGGATATTAGGAAGAGGGGGATGTTGGGGACGGAACATCCTAATAGCAAGCAAAAGAACTGCTTGGGATAGTTGCATAGTTTCTCTAATAGAAAACTGGATGAGAACTTCTCTGAGATGAAATGGATCTTTTAATCTTGTTTTAGCAAAAAGGACTGCATTAAATGACCTCTTGATGTCCTTTCCAATGTAGTACCACAATTAGAAATAAAGGAAGTCAACAGATATCTAGTTCAGTGGTTTCTGACTGTGTTTATATTATTAGAAAATACTTGAACTTCTCTGCCATTCAGAAGGAAATACACAGCACTGAGATTACCCTAAATATAACACAGTAACTAGACAGTGAAGATACACAGAATTTATGATAGTATTTACACTCAATCATATGACCACATTCCAGTTGCTTTGGCAATGGACAATTCCCAGGCACTGCAATAGCACCTGCTAGAAACCAGCTTTCTGTACTCTTTAAATTAAAAATATAAATTAGAAGACAACAACCTAGCTTTTTGACAGCTATTGTGCCTTTGCCTTTTGGATAACGTCGTGCTAGTTGTGATCAGAACTGTAGTTCTCTGGGAAAAAAGAAAATAACTTAAAACTAAAGACCCAGTGACCATCTAAATCTAAATCCCTTGCTTTCCTACAGTAAGTTCAAGCAATGGAAATGACTGGAATTGTGTATGTTTAGCACTATATGCAGTAAGAATGTAGCTTTTGGGGTTTAGCCTTTCTAGCCACCTCCTAGTCTTGGAAGACAAGCCAAAGGACATAGAATAATCTCATACATAAACCTTTAAAGATAGTATATTCTGATGAGCAGATGATCAGACTGGTTCTTCAGCACCACAACATTTGTGCTGCCACAACAGGGAGACACGGAATTAACAAGTGGCTGAGAGCAGGGAAGGACCGCTTCCTCCAGCGGCAGCACTGCCTAGGACATCATCATCTGGTGGAGAGGCTTTACTGGTAAATGCCTTGCAGCTCCCTTGCTCACAAATACGCCTTGTAGGATGTTAATCATGTAAAGCAGACATCATCATTCTGCACAGAAATAAACCCGAAACTTTGTACTTTGCAAAGGTTCTGCAAAATAGCAACTCTGAGGCAATGTACACCCGTTAGCTTTTCAGTATTTCCTTGTCCACCAGCTATATGGTTATTCATTACGCATTACTGGGTTTGTTATTTTCCTTTATTCCATTTCCTATTTCAGCATCCTCATTAATTTTTATGCACTTTTGTTTTCATTTGTATACTTTTCATCACTTCAATTTCCTAATATTTCAGCAGTCCAATTAGCTACTTCCATATCTTAATCACACTGAGACTCCTTTTTCAGCTATAAATATAATTTTATTACTGCTGGTTTAATGACTAACTGTTATAATAACTATTTTATATAAAATAATTTCTCTTCAAGCTTTCCCCATTTCCTTCACTTGTCTGTAATTCAGTCCATCTCTCATCATATTTTGTTCAGTGGATCTTACATCATTCTAACATGCTTCCTGTACTAAGAACTTATTACCTAGGGAGGGGGTAAAATTTCACTTTGCTTCACTATAAACATTTCCTCCCCATTTATCAGACTGTCCTAAAGTTGCTAGATGCAACCCAAAATTGAAGAGATACTATCTCCACATTAGAAGGCATACTCTTTCAATAAATACGAAAGAACAGCCTGGATGGGCATTATGAATACAGCACGCAGCGCTGTTGTTGTGAATATTAACATCACCAATAAAAACCATGTGTGAGCAATATATGAAGCCATTACTCCTGAACAGAAAATCCAGCATTATTCTCATCTTTAGTTTCTGTAATAGGATATACTTGCAGTGAAATAGTCAATGTTTACTTCCAGCTTCTATAAAATCTCTAACATTTCAGGCAGTTCATTAACTTCTGTAAGACCTGAGATGCTGATGCTTCAAACTAGCAAATAAACCAGAATGAAAGTCTCCAAAATGGATCGGTCTGATTCTGCTCAAACTATTAATTTTTTTGTGGTCTAATTATCCACATCGTGTGAGCTACAAGATTTGTTCGTGGTGTACAGATAACAGCAAGGGCTCCTGTATGAAAAGCACATACAAATGCTTATGTCCTCTTCTACTGTATATAGAACTTCAATGCAATATGAATTCAAACAGTATTTTAGGTCATTCTCATGAACTATATTCAGATTCAACAATTTTTATTTATTTTCTTTTTAATTTCTTTTGAATTGCTGTACTTCTAAACTTTAATTTGTTTCTATGTAGGAAGATTTAAAAGATTAAAAGGAAGTGCTAAGTTACACATTTTTAAGTTACTCTGTGTCTAAGTAATGAAATTCACCGGTAAAGCCCCATCATGCTGAACTTCTTACAAGGGGGCGGACATTTTTGTGGGGTTTTTTTGTACAACCTGCTTCATTCATTTCATAGTGCACTGGTTCTCTCTGGTGAGGTGGGCTGGAGCTGTACAGTATCACACTTTTACCAGTTCATGCCTTGCAACATGCTTCATTCTAAGCTATTCTGACTCTGCTCTATTACAACCTACTGCGAAGCTGTCTCTGCTTGAAACCTTCCTTTACAAATGCTGGGTTTTCCTTATGGGATTCAGAGAATACTGACATTCGGTAAGGATGAATTAGAGGACGGCTTCTGCAGGAGGAAATATCTTTATGCTTTTTGTTACCCAAAATGGAGACCTAAATCATGTTATTATATACACACTGCATTAGTTTAAGACAAGCCAGGTGGGCATTAGACTTAGTGTTGGATTTTAGACTCAGAAGCATAAAATCTTTATAAACCAGATCTAATTGTATTAATATCACTGTCAATTTCCATCAGCTGAATATGTGACTGCGTTTTACAAAACCTAAATTCAGTTGCTGATCCCAAAGGATACCAGAAAAATGGTTTTGTCAAGTGTATATGTTTCCTAAAATAATTTTCAGTAAATCACCTCACAGATTTAAGATATAAATAGATTATGTAATGTTTCATATTTGTTAATTTGTATAATGGATCACCTGGAGTTCTGCTAGCTTTGGAACACTTACCCTTTCAGTGGTAAATAAAGTAACTTTGTCAGCTGCTGAGACAGTTTTATTTCGCAGAAATACACAATCTTATGCGTGTTTGCAGGGCATTAATTGACATATCTAATTACTACTGATGTATATGGTTTAAAATCCTCTTCTACTTTCTACTGAAATATGCTATTAAATATTTGAATTTAGAAATTAATGGTACACTCAGTTCGTTAATGACTACTAAAAAAATTAGTACTGATACCAAGACATAATACCTAGAAGTTGCTAAAATCTGTTTTAATAATAATTTCTAAACCACTTTATTATTGTTAAAAAATGACAGCTCTTCACTATTTTACAAATGCTTTCTTCACTTTGATATTCTTTTCAGCCATCAGAAAGAAGTCTCCCCCTCCTTTATGGGTTTTCACCCCTAGGAAATAACCTGATATGTATTCAGTAGGAACTCCTTTTATAATCTATGCAGTAGCCCACAGTTGATTTTCTCCTCAAGTAACAGAAGCTGAACTTCAAACAGCTGCTAACCTCTTTACAGAAGCAGAGGTGGACGTGTTTAACCAGTCTGACTGATCTTTACAGATCGCCCCATCCTAAGGACTAATATCCTGAACAATAAGGAAGAAAATGAACTCGTTTTGCAACACGACAATGTTTTCAGCAGAATTTCCAGAAGCAGTTACCATTAGTGTGAGGTGTCCCTGCCCATGGCAGGGGGGTTGGAACTAGATGATCTTAAGGTCCTTTCCAACCCTAACTATTCTATGATTCTATGATTTATACAATCAACATGTCATATATCCATCAAGCTTATAAATTTAACTGTCTTAAAGACCAGGATAGCAAAGCAGTCAGATCTCACACACCTTACTATGTATGTACCATTTTAAGTTCTCTTCAACCAGAGTAATCACTCTCCCCCCCCCAAAAAAAAACAACCCAAAAAAAGGAACCCTAATGAACCCCAAAACCTAATGAACCAAAACTTTCAGTCATGATCTTTATGCAGATTAAATTCTAGCCCTGACAAGTGTTTTCAATGTGCTGCACCTTTTCTGAAATGCCATGTATCATACTCATCAAGAAGCCCCCCACCAAAGAGTATGGATATTGAAAATCAGTAACTTGCTGTCTTTCACCCTTATTAGGAAACTTCACTGCCTTAACCTAACCTATTATCAGTGCAATAACGCTTTCCTTGATTTGATACCTTCCATTACTCTTGTATGTTTGGATAGATCCATTTTTTTAACAATACACAGTTCATTTCCTTCTTACTATCATCACTCTTCCTGTATTCTCTAGAGACTCACGGAGATTTTTCTCCTGTTTCAAATTCAAGTAGCTGGCAAGATGCTGTCAAAACCTGGATGTTTCAGTACTGTCTCAAAACTTTTTGAGACATAAAAATATCATTTCTTCAAGCTATCTTGAACTGCAAAATATTACAGAACAAAATTTAAAATGTCTTCAGTTAAATGTTTTGTTCATCACTGCATCTCTGTTTCCGTATGGTCTCTTCTATCCAAGTGTATAAAAGGCAGACTAGATGTCACTTGACAAGGATAGAAACCTCTAACGGAACGTCAACAAAAACAAAGGATAGTAGAATATATAAACATTTCACATGAGGTTACCCAATACTGCATAAGTACAATACATGACCCAAGAGTCACCCAAATCTGTGCTCTAGTCAGCATGTTTCCATTTCATAAAGTTGGATTTTATGGCACTTCCAAGGCACAGCACTGCCATGAATAACTATCCATCCAAACATCTTTGGTTTCCATTAGTAGACTGATATTGATGTGTCAATCTCACTGACCTGAATTTGCTATCTGCAGAAATTCACATGCAGTAGGTTCGTCACAGCCCAGATTCATTGGACTCCTTGTACAAGAGCTGGGCAGTAACTCTTTTTGTGCACAGTCATTTCTTTGACATTTCTGAAGTTCTAAAGCTCACCAGGACATCACAAGGAACATCAACATCCTAAATGCTATAGTAAGAGACTATGTCTAGAAAAATGTGGATGTTTGACAGACTCAGGTGCAACTGTGGACAAAAAAAAAACCAAACAAATGAACAACCTCAGAATAACTAACCATATTTTGCTTTTTTTTTCTTCTTTTCTTGTAAGCCGTGAAAGTATTTATCCTCCAAATCCAGCCCACTATGGCATTATAACAGACGTTCTAACAGTACTCATCAAAAACTCGTTCTTGATCATGGTTTTCTCCATAAGCACTGAGTGTCTGTGCTTGCATTTTGTTCCTATGTCATGATTATAACCATGCAATAATTGGTTATACTTCATATCAGACAAAGATATAAGAATAATTGTTTTTAGAATGGAGTTAAAAGACACACTCCTCCACTGCTTACAGAGTACCCTTGTCTCTCTATACATGTTCCTCAGAGGATAATAAGATTTAGGAGCTGAGAATGCTTGTAATCTTAGGTCAACAAGGGTACAATGTAAACCCAAAACAATGGAAATATATTAATATTGATTTAGGAATGAAACACTGACAATGCTGAGATATTTGCTGAGAAAGGCAGTGAGCTGTTAGAAGGAATGAAAATAGACAGAAGTTGATTTCTCATATTTCTGTTTCTAGAAGGAATGAACTTTTTATCCTCTACCAAACCCAAAGTATTTCATACACTTAGAATAACAAAAATTGTAATAAAGATCATTGTACTCACAAAGTGGAAACTACAAAGCTATGGGAAGATATCTGGTCTATTCACAGAGTCCTTCACGACTCTTCTCAAAATCAACTCTTCAAGCCATATCATTACCCTTCTTTTTTATTATCCTTGCCAAGGATTCCCTAAACAATATCCACGATTTTAAGACAGCAGATTTCTTTTGGCATGTCTTTCCTGGGGACTAAAGTTCTTTGTCATCATTCTATACTGCTGTGGAGCCTTGGAGGAGTGACCACAGGTTTGGGTGCAGGCTCCAGACTGTAGGAATGATACCTATTTGCAGTAAACAATCATAACAAATAATGGCAACACAAAAGAATCACAACAAACTTGTTACAGCACTATCTTATTTCTAACTGCAAGGAGTCATTTCCTCCATGAGATTGTCTTCCAGTGTTTACAAGCTAACAAACAATAACCGTTCAGTGCTGCTTACATGGAAAGAAAAAGGTTATAGAAATTTCTAGGCCAAACCTAAGTAAATACGACCCTTGTATTTCCACTACAGACATCTAGACACTTCCAGCTGTTGAAATTATTGCTAAATATATTTACAGTCTTTGTACAATAAAAAGCTTTATTACTTTTACTACAGGCAGAAGAAAAAAGCTTTAAATCTTTAGTTCTGAAGCAGTATCTCCTGTCTTAAAAGCAATGAAGCCTTTCAAAGGAAAAAAACAGCACACTCTAAAAAGGTGGTTTATGATGTTGTATCTTTGTTGCAATTTTGGTTCATATATTTTATTAAGTGTAACCTTTATATGTAAATGAAATTATTATCTAACACAAAGTACTGTTTTCATAAAGTAAGAATAGGTTTTATGTCCTAAAAGATAAAGCAGCATAAACCAGTCAGGCAGCTCAGCATGTATTTGATAGCTGTGAAATGAACTATTTGATTTCCTATTATAGCCTTAACACTCTGCACTGTACCACAGCCACCAAACCCAAGAGATTAGGCAACTAACCTTTCATTGGGGAGTCAAGCAATATAAAGCAAGTTCTGCATTTCTAATAGGTAAAATACCTCATTTTAAGATCTATGCTTGGAAATAACCCCCACATCGTGAAAGTTAGAGAGAGAAATGGAGAGCATATTCTGAAAACCCAGAGAGAGACGAATGTACTTCACACAAAAGAAAAGCTTCTAGATCAAATGTGCTTAGTTTGTACGTAAAATGTGGTTTTATTGTCTCCCTCCCCTTCAAGTGCAGCAGGCCCCATCTAGGAATAGAAAGGCAACTTTACACCCTCTGCTTCCCACGTCACTGGACTGTGAGGCAGAACACAACACCCTGGCTGACAGACAGATCTAAGGATGCACCACGCTCTGTCATGAATCAGGACATGAGGTTTCTGCAATGGCAATCTGACAATGCTAGCACTGATTCATAGAAGGGCTTTACAGAATCAAGGGAAATAAAAAGTGAGCCAAATTCTACATTTTAATTTTGTGTATAGCTCTTATGCTAGGAAGAAGACAACTAGAGCCATCAGTTCAACCAACAGGTAGCACGAAAGATGATGAGAGGATTCTTTTTAAGATTCATTTTTCTAATAGTTATCATAACAAAACAAAGCATGGCAAGCATGGCATAAGCCTTCCTCACTTAAATTTGAATGTAGGATAGAGGCCAACAAATAATGCTGCATGTCTGTCTTCCTCTGGACAAAAACCTGACCAATCCTGGATTCACTTGAGATGTACAGAAAAAGATAAAATCACCTGACAAATCTAAAAAGCTTGCATATCTTTATATTTCTCTAAACCTCCTCTTTGGTTCAGGCACATACAGAAAGATAAAGTCCAATTCACTATGGGATCACCTGGAAAGCCCATAGAAGTGTCTCATTTTAACAGGAGTGAAAGTGGCTAAGAGCCAAAAAATTCATTCTACTCCAATCCCAGCAGGCAAATTAGAACTGACACCGTACAGCTTTTTGGGTAAGCAGCTGTCGTAACCATTTTTATTAATAAATTGAGGAATAAAGTTGTGCTGCTTCTAAGCATATTGCTTTATTCCTGAATCAACAACTCTCAAAAATCCCCCAGACTTTCCTCAGAAAATCTTGCTGTTTGTTATATAAATCTGAGTCCTCACAATGCATCTATTTGTTATCTCTTTATTGTCTCGTTAAGCAGGTGTACAGTACTGAGCACAATGTCTCCTCATTAGGTTCTGTAAATGCTACGACAGCAAAGAATAAAACTACCACAAAACAACCTACTGCTTCAGTCCCTGTATTTTTCTGGGTTTACATTTTGTGGTCTTGGACATTAATTTATCATCATGAGAGAATCTGTCAATAGAGTTATAAAAACAAGATAGGACTGGAGAAAAAAATATATATAGATTTTTTACCTTGGGTGATTAAATTCTCACTGACATTAACATATGACAACCTGTTAGAATGATTTGTAAGTCTTTACAGTTTTATAAATAGCTTTATCTCTTCATTCCACATGAGGAAAAAGAGAAGTATTATTTATTGTACCTTTCTACCACCACAGCATGGAATATTTCAAAGACTTACTTTAAGTTTTGTGGAAGTCTCTTGATATTAAAGGACTGCAGATACAAGATGATGAAACCTTCTTTATATTTTCCGCCCCCCTGCTGTACATGTTGTTACACACTGTTTTGTAAAAGAACTAGCTCTAATCCACACAAAGGAATGCTTTCCTTTTATTGTCATGCAGTTGTAAAGCTAAAGCAAGTCATCATAATTTCATTAAATCATGCTGAATTACTTAGAAATGCTGAGAATGACTCATAATATGTAATGTTTGCTTTACAAATGGATTGAATATTTATAATATTTAGTTTATACCATGTTATTTATTCTTTTAAAAATGACATATTTGGTTTTGTTTTCTTAGTAGAGCATAAGGCAAATTATATTAATTAGGCTATTTACATGATTTCCTGACTTGGAGCACTGAAAGTTGCCTTTAGCTAGCAAATAATTGCAATTACAATTTCTGGAGATATCACAAGTTTTTTAATTATATCAAGCTCCATCAAGCTCTGATAGGACCTTAAGAGTTACTTCCCCTCACTGCCAGTGCTTTTTCTCCCCGCTAAGCCATTCCAGTGTACTCAAAGCCATAAAACAGAAATATATGACAAGAAACAATAATCTTCCAATTTTATTCCCCAGGCTTCAGGTTTACCAGTATATCCCTTTGGGAACATAATGACAGAGCTTGTCTTCTATAAGGACATTGGAAATAGAGTGTAGTCTAAAAGTTACCATGAGATTTTGGATAAGCAACCAGTTTTGTTAGAAATAAAAGTGAAGTATGAAAAAGACAGAAAAGCTAACACAGCACAAATATATTTTAGCACAGTAGAAAATTCTTGCCAACAGGAATAGTTTTTTCTTTGCCTTTGGAAACTGGAGGGGAGGAAGAAGCTCACTAATTCAACATTTCATTTCTAAAACACAGAGAAAATTCAATGAAACACAAGTTTCTATGACAAGAAGAGAACTGCAGAACATGTACGATAAGGTGCATGGAATCTAGGCTTATGTCAGGTTTGATTTTAATTAATAGGCATTACTTACTCTCATTAAAGCTGTGAATAACATTTATTTTTCTAGTCTAGCAGTGTTACTCCAACAACTTCAGACGAAAGACTTGAGAGCACTATGAAGTGCTTCAGAGGCAGAAAATGAACCTGTCCCAAATGACCACCACAATGAATGAAAGGGATACACAAACTTTATACTTCCAAGCCAAAGGCTCCTTTATCTGAAAAGACTGTCCTGTGCCGGCCTATTTTAAGCATTTAGCCATCTCTACAGCAGTTAGCAAATGCATACAAAATGTAAGTGAAAACAG
Organism: Cacatua alba; assembly: GCA_024361745.1. Classification (NCBI taxonomy): domain Eukaryota; kingdom Metazoa; phylum Chordata; class Aves; order Psittaciformes; family Cacatuidae; genus Cacatua; species Cacatua alba. Next base: position 10,623 of record JANEMJ010040725.1, read on the forward strand.
GTATCTCACCCCACTGGACAGAAGCGGCAGAGCAGAAACTCAGTGTCACCACCCTTTCACTTACCAGAAAGTGCTATAGGTTTAATACCTAAAGATAACGATATTTAGCCACTATGGGCAGTTTTTAGGATTTTTTTGCCTGTTTTACATTTTTTGATCTTTTCCAGGCAATTCCAGCTCCTGAAAGGGCACAAATACATGAGAGTTTCAGTTTGGCTGGAGGTGTGTTTTACCGAAGTTTTTACATCAAGTTTCTAGCCAGCTCCAATAGATGGAACAACAAGTGTAAAATCTAAAAGTTACACACAAATCTGCATGAGTTAAACACTAATGATCAAATGCTGATGCTTGAAGTTATTTCTTGTTTTAAAACATCATAATCCTGATTCCTTTAAAGAGTTGCAAATAGAAATGCCCCTTCCTAAGGCATTATCTACCAATACATCTGCATCTTCAAAAAATCCACAGTTCATGACCTCCAGTGGCTCACCATCTCCAGTCTTACACTCCCACCATCCCTATATCCCACCACAACCTTGTTTTCTCATTTAAAATATCACATGATGCCTTACCCAGCCCCTATGGTTTGTGCTGATCATACATGAGGAGAGAGCATAAAGAAATACTTGTATCTTTTTTTTTGAAAGAGGCGCAGGGACAGAGTTTTGGGTTAATTTCTGATCAAAATGGTGTCTCTAGCAACATGAGAGAACAACATCCACTGTTGGACCTCAATGTCTATGAGCAATCTTTTAAAGCCACCAGATTACGATGAATACAGAGAAAGACGTTTGTGCGTTTACTACTGAATGTATATATGTTTTCTATTTCTCAGCTGTCAGGAAGCTGTTCAAAGCTTGGTATTGGGCTGGACTAACTACTTCAGAAAATCCATGAAGCACACGAAAATATGAGCAAAACTCCAGTAAACATTTCGAAGAGTTCTGTTTGGAGAACTGAAAACCCAGTTAACCTCTCAGGAGTTAGTGTACAAAAAATTGGAGATTAAATTCAATTACAGGGTGAAATGGGCATTTTTATTTCTCCTTCAAGTGCAAGTTGCAACACATTGTTGAAGACTAAGCTGTTTCCAAAGCCTCCAGTAGAGCTTTAAGGAGAAAAATAACCTCTGAAGTTTTCAGTATTTGTTGCCTGTTAATAATGTGAGTGCCTCAGAAGGAGTTAACAAGAGTGCTGAGGCACTGGCACAGGGTGCCCAGAGAAGCTGTGGCTGCCCCATCCTTGGCAGTGTTCAAGGCCAGGCTGGACGGGGCTTGGAGCAACGTGCTCTAGTGGAAGATGTCCCTGCCTGTGGCAGGGGGTTGGAGCTGGATGAACTTTAAGGTTCCGTCCAACCCAAACCAGTCTGGGAGTCTATCTACGAATTAGATCACTAATTAAGATGAGATACAAACCAAGGCATGTGAATGCACAGGAGCAAAACTCGTTTTAGCCCTCTGAGCCCAGAGTAAATCTGTACCTGTCCATTTAGATACAATAAATCCCTTCTAAAGAGCAGAACTTCGTTTCAACAATATGCTATAAAAGTATGAATCTTCTAAATAGACGCTGCTCAAGACTTTTCTTCTGCTGCTGCAGCAACATCGATGTTCTTTTTTTATCTTTGTCCTTTGACTTGCCTATTCTGTATCTGTCACTAACACTGTATTAAGGAAAAGCTCTGCAAAGCGCTACAGAAACTAAAAGGGAGTCATGGAAAACAAATGACAACATAATCTTATACTAGAAAAAACATTGCTGAAGATGAGTGTAAACGCGCAATTCAAATTCTACAGCCCAAACACTACGATGTGACAGTCACTGGTATTCAACTGAGTCACAGTTAAACGTATATGCATGTGCACCCTTACAGGAGTGGCCCCAGGGAACAGGATGAAACACAGACATGCTGCCCATGACAGACTCCACTGCTACTTTAAGACCATGCCCAGTGTGCCGAGTCCTGTCTCAACTTCTTATCACCCAAAGTTCTAGGGAGTAAAAGCTAGTGAAAGTATTTGGCCTTATCGAGGCTCTTGGGTTGAACGCCTTCCACAGCACTTCAGGAGATGAAATACTTTGCCACAGCTTTCAACCAGAAACTAAAAAAACTAAATGATTCTTTGAGGAAGGTGTTAGAAACAAAAAAAGAACCCACCCAAACTCAGCCTGGTGCTGCAACCAGGATCATTGCAATCTATTTCAGCCAGTGGTGGGCTGAAGTCAAGGCTAGGAGTCAGGTAACCTGATGTCCTCTTCCTGACAGTATTCAAGCTGAGATATGGTTCATGCTTGGCATGTACAGTTGCTCCTCTCATTAACACCTTTACCGCTTGCTGCTGCTCAGACAAAGCCCTCACTTCACAAACTGTTGAAGGCACGCTGGTAACATATGCATGAGGAAGTTATTTTCTCTGGCTTGCAAATGGGGAAGCTTACATACAAAAAGGCTGTAGCTTAAATCTTTAAAATGCCTGTGAATTGGCAGTGTAGGATCAGGGAGCACTGATGCCCAAGCACTGTATCACTGGGCAGTGCACTTGGGATAACACTGTGGGTGCAGTGCCCACCACAGACACCAAAGGGGCTTTGATTCTCACAGGCAATAATTTATTGGTAAGGACATTCAACCAGGGTGACCCAATGAATAAAGCAGAGACGTGCCAGATGAAACAGATGTACAGGAGCTGAGCAGACACCGAGCTCTACCCCTCTGCCTGCCCCAGGGCCTCCAGCCTTCTCCCAACCAACAGCCTTCAGTAGTTGCTGTGCCATAAAACCTGCTGGGGGAACCCTCTTCCTTCCCACTACCCTGAGGCTGGTCCCTGCTGCCAGCAATCCCCTCTTATATATGGCAGTGGGCCCTGCCCTGCCCCTGCCTGCAGGCGCCATCTTCCAGAAGCTTCAATCAGCCCATGGCAGTGAGCGGGGCCACCGCTGCTTTGACACTCAGGGCTGACAGTCAAAGCAACCAGCCCCAGAAAGAAGCCATTCTTCAGCTTCATCGCCGAGGGCAGCAGTGCTTCCACAGCTCTTAAGGTAGGGATTTCTGTTTTACCATGGAGCAGAAGATGGGGATAGGAGACACACAAAGGTGGGGTCAGTGAGGTCTCAATTACCCTGATTTTGCCCTCAATGTGACGGATATCTAAGGAAAGTCTTCACTTTCCAGTGGCAATTTGAAGAGCTGTGCCCTTAGTCTAAGCTTGAAGGGGGGAAAATGGGAATAAACCCTCGACCCATTTGACTCCCGAAGGTCAGTAAGTGGAAAGGAGACTTTTAGCTCCAGGCTGTTTTCTGTAGACACCAGCTACTTATCATATCTAGTTAATCGGCATTTTCTGTGTTTTTAGGGATTACAGACAGTGATTACAACAAAGCTCCGCTCTTTTTCTGACAGTTTCGCTGCACAGCCATGAAAGCATTACCACAGAAGTATTTCTGTGAAACAGCATCTTCCTGCAAGTGCAACATCATTTAAATATCAAGGCAAGAGCCCAAAATGTGCGCCCAGCTTTTCACAACATGCACGGAAGCATTCGATGCAGGATGTTTTAAAGAGGCTGAGCAGAGAAAAATTATGCCTGTTTTCCTTATTTGTATAATCCTGTTTTGAGCTGGAACACTACTTATGTCTTAATTGGATTTTTTTTTAAGATATTTAAAATTATTGTGTTATTTTACATTCTCTCCACTGGGAAATCAAAACTGACAATGATACACTTTTCACTCATCTACATATTTCATCCTCATTAAGTGAACTATGCTGTATTCTATGCATTATTCTTTGAGAAATTAGACTTTTGGGGAGCTATGACCTTTGTTTCTCCCATCATTGGGAAGAAAATGTATTTTTTGCCTTCACGCATACATGCAAAGAAGTTAGGCATTGGCTATTCTGATGTAATCATTCTACTATGAACTTCAAGATAATTATATTTATCAAAATTACCAGTAAGTAAATAAAGAAAAAACACATTCAATAAGCAATATATATAGTGTATGAGTTTAGGATTGTAACCTAAACTCATAAAAGATACAAAAACCTCCACATTTTTGTAGGTGTTGACATTTTGGTTTGGGAATTTCATCCTGAACACACTGACTCACAGTACAAAAAATGTGGAGAAACATAGCAGTAAACTTTCTGGACCCATTCTCATCAAACCACCACAAGGAAAACAGAGGCAGAACTGAGCCCCAGGTACTGCATTTGTGTTTGGAAGAGCAGTGTTTTAGTAGGGGAATCTGTAAAAGAAGAGCTTAGTAGCCAGTATATTGCTAGGCTTTAGGAGGAAAAAAAAATAAAAATCAATGTATCTGAGCCCTTTTCACTTTTACTAAAGAGTCTATATGCAACATGAAGCAAGTCATCAAGTTTCCACATCTGGAAAACACACACAGTACATCACTACCACAACAAAAGGCTGTTCAGAAGGGGATGGGTATTAAGCAAATGGGGCCAGATTTAGGGAGACAGAAGAATAAGGAATGGACATGCCAAAAGAGAAAAGGCTGAACTCTGACTAGAGGTCTTAAGCACAACAATTCATAACTCGAGCAAGTAATAAAACACAGGGGGAAGGAATATATTAAAGAGGGAGAGAAAGTTTATTGTGACTGGCATGTTCCTCCTGCAGTAAGAAATAAATCTGGTTTGGCAAGAACTAGTCTCGCTATACTGCATTTTTTGCGTGTACCACCAGTCTGATGTTCCTTCACTGATACAATTAAAGAGGTGTCATAGGACCTACTTACTTTCACACTGAGAGTAAGGAACAACTGCTGATACAAGCTAACAGCTGGAAATATGTACAATAAACATCAGCTAAGCTACTGAAATCGCAGATCCTTTTGAAGAAAGGATTGTCTGTCAATCAAACCATATGCCTTGTAGCCCTAAACTAAAAGTCAGGAAGAATAATCAGGGGTATGTGTTATTTTTGTAAGGTAATGGATTAGAAAGATGCATTGTTTTAAATCAGTCATCAGCTAAAGGAGTGGCAGTTCTTTAATAATGCCAGGATTCATTTTATAAGTGAATAAACCAGCAAAAAGCTGGCTGGGCGCACTAGTAATCTTCAAAGCTTGATTGCTTTTCCTGATAGCTTTAGAAAATTAGTGGATGAAAGCATGTGTAATATATCTGGTCTGGGTAAAACACTTGATGTAGTGTCTTACAAAATCTCTACTTGCAAAATTAATTCAAATTGGCTTGGACATGGAGTACTGTCACTTGGATTTAAAAATGGCTGGCTGAGTGCAAATAAAGGGTAATGAAAAATGGCAATGTATCAAGTTGGTGGGAGGTGTCTGGTGGAGCTCTGCAGGGATCACTGTTGGGTCCTGTTTATTTAACGTCTTCATTAACAGTCTGGAATAGGGAGTGAAACAGCATGTTAATTAAACTGACACATAATAATAAATCAGAAATTGCTTCTAATGCCAGCAGTAATACTTTACAGAAACGCAGCATACTACCAAGGTTTCAAGAAAGGTTAAAGTTTCAATAACAAAGACTCAGCTGAGATAGTATAATGGCATCCTACCTTTCAAATAAAATAGTCCAAAACATACGCTAAGTGGGAGTCAGAAGCCTATTAGCAATCTACTAATTTAGAGCATGATTGCACAGTTTATACAAACTAAAGTAACTGGAAACTTCCACTTTCTTTTCCCCCTGACATTTGCATTGCATTACATTTGCTGGTAAAGACCAACTCAATTGAGTTCACTAATCTGATGGAAAACTAGTATTTGAGGAGAGGGTTGTTAAATCACTTTTCAGTTGTTTCAAGAAGGGATCAACTGCTAAATATAATGTAAAGGAGGAAACAGAAGGACAAGATAAATCAGTGATAGGACCACATCTTTTAGTATCACTTAAAGTTAAATTGGATTAGATATAATATAAACCACCCCTTTAAGTATTAAGTATAGTTTTATAGTTTCATATGACAGCCAAGATTCAGCATTTCAGAGTACTGTTTCCACAATGGCAAGACAGCAGTCTACTGATACAATGTGCTGGATTTACTTTAATTATAAATACTTCTAAAAAACCTCAAATAGATAAGTAAAGATGCAGTTGTTCACTGAACAGTAAATGAAAATTGATCAAAGACTACAATGAGTCACAGAAAAGAGTTCTCAAAAATAGGTTGAGATGATAGTACTCAGTCAGAGACACTGATTTCTGTTTTACAAATTTATGTATTAAAAAGACAAGTCTTAAATAATAGCATTGTTATCTCCCTGCTTTGACTGATTTACAGCAGCTTTTCTAGGCTGGCCCTTGGGCTGCAGTACTGCATTGAATCATAAACATAGACTTATTTTTAAAGGGTGGTTTGATGCTACTTTCTAAAAGGTAAGAAAAAGAAAGATAATGTTTAGGGTCTCCTTTACCACACCCAGTTTAAATTGTGCTGGGAACTCATGAAGTCCCCAGAAAACATGAGTATAAAGGAAAGGAAAGGTAAGGAAAGCTTTGCAGTTCCCACTCTAAATGCTTTGTCCTGTTAGCTTGTCGTTGCATCTTCTGGAGGGCAAAGCCCTATAGTCAGACAAGAATAGATAGACAAGCAACTCCATGGTCCAATGGAACTCCAGAATTGACCTCCAGAATTCCTTGTCTTCATTAAATTGAATCTGTCATGCTTTCTGTTTAAAATGAACATAAACCTATTAGGGGAACCAGATAATCGGATGCACCATTCTGATGTCACATTCATTAGGTAGGTAAATTTCTGTTGCTGAACTAGATGCTGACTCACCATTCAGAGGTGTAAAACATGAATTGTCTGAAGCCAGTAGTTACACTGATGTAGATGAGAAGAGAAAAATCCAAATTCTTTTGCCAATATGTAATAAAATATGATGTATGTATTAAAGCGTTCAATGCTCTTTAGCTGCAGTAGAGAGAAATTCTCTTGGCAGCTGTTACGCAATACCCAATAATCTCTCTTGCAATGGTATAGTGAAAACCCACAAAAACATTAAAAGTTGTTTAGGTATCAGCTATTGCATTAGACTTTTCTCAAGTAATTTATTCTCTGTGGTCTTGTCCCAAATGCTACCATCCATTAATGGCACTAGTTTTCTCTAGGTTTAGTTTTAATCCTCTCTTTTTAAGGATTTCTTTTCTCCTGTTGTTTGGCTTTTTGTTGGTTTGTTTTGTTGTAGGGTTTTTTTTGTGAACTCCAGTAATTTGTGAAGTAGCTGCATTGGTCATGAACTACTCGCATTTTACAACACCTACAATGATTTTTAAACAGGAAGAATCTGCTCCTGGGAACGCTAATCCTTCCATTATAGAAATAATTAAGCTCTTTTATTTGCGAGATGAAAATCTTTAGGGAACATAGGAAAACTAGCAAAGAGCAATTTTCTTTTTTTTTTTTTTTAAGGAGGAAAAATGATGATATAAACATTCCTGCCAGTGTCTATTAAACTGTGGCATATGGAAAGGCATACAAACACTTAGATAAATCTTTCTCAGTAGTTCTTCCATTTGGCTCAGAAAAAAAGGATATTCTACAAACTTTCTTTACAAAAATAGGATGGCAAGTTCTCACAAGATCTTTTCAATATTAATACACTTCCACGCTTTTATGGGAAATGTTAACCTAAATACTGTTATTCTGTCTTTCTAGTCTATAATTATCTATAGACAGTACTTGTTTGCAAAACACACTCTTCCCCAGTTAAACAAAACTACTTGTATTAGATTTTTATTTATTCACTTGATTTGGTTTATGATGTTGTGGTGCATTTTAAATGTAGCAACTTCTTTTCCTAAGCCTCCTACATTACTTGATTCTACATACTGCACTGTATCTACACATACAGGACTTAGCACATTTCCTCTCAAATATTTTTGAAAGCTTACTGACATAGAAGTGCTATCTAATCAGCAGATTTTTGGATTATACGAGAGAAAGCAATACAGGAATATTCCTTGACTGGCCATGCCTGGTGATGATGCCATAGGGGAAAGTGAACAGCCGAGGTTACTGAGTTGTGATGGAGCAGTCTTCAGAGGATAAAAAACAGAATGCAGACTTTGTTTTTTTTCCTCTGCTCACCAGACAAGTTGCTTTGTAAGTAAGTGTCTTCTTTGAGGCTTGCTTTCCTGGAGAAGACTACACACCTGCCTGCCCATGGGAAGTGGTGAATGAATTCCTTGCTTTGCTTTGTTTGTGCATGCAGATTTTGCTTTACCTGTTAAACTGTCTTTATCTCAAACCACAAGTTTTCTCACTCTTACCCTTCTAATTCTCTCCCCTATCCCACTTTCAGGGAGTGAGTTAGCGGCTATATGGAGCTTAGCTACCTACTGGGGTCAAGCCACAACAGGCAGGAAGAGATGTGAAGGAAGGGCTGGTCACTTATAACAGGATTATCTCAATGGAGAGAAAAAATGTCCAGGTAAGAGGAACAGGGAAGATTATGTTCTTGATTAATAACACCATGACAAAAGGTATTGATAAGATCCCTCACTAAAGGCTTCTAAAAAATTAAGTTACTTGGGGATCTAGGTCAGTTTTTACAGAGGAGAAAGGTTGTATCAGGGTTAGATAGCACTTGTTCTTTTATTTCTGTTGTTGCGATTCTTACAGAAGATGGAGAGAGAACTTGCACCCCTTGTTTTTTTTTGTTTTAAATAGAATGTGATGTAATGAAATTCTTATAAATGAATATTAATATTATATGAGGTTGGCTTTTTATATTTCCTACTTATGTGCATACTTCACCAATGAAATATTTTAAACTGTTAGACACTTAAAATGCAAAAAGGAAAACAAAAATAATCTATTCAGTAAGCAAGTACAACACACTGGAAACTTTATGACAGTATTTTCTAGCTGCACAGCTGGTATTTTTTTCTTGTCCTGGTTAAAAACTAGAGAGGAGTAAAGATTAATAAAAATAATATCAGCTTTTGAAAAAGCTCCACTTGATTTTTGAGTTTACCTTTTTTCTGAGTTAGAGCAGTGGCACAGTTCCAGATGTGAGGTTGCTGATCATGGCAGTTAACAAACAATTCTGCTATTATTCTCTTAAGAGTTTGTTTGTATTCTAACCTACAAAGCATCCAACATCTCATTTAACACATGCTTATTAAATATAATTATTTCTGTGTATATAAGTCAGACTTCTATTCAAATGTTGATTTGGTTGTCGGAAATCAAGTTAAACTTCAGCTTCCAGCTGAGTTATGAACTGGGAAAAATAGGATATCATTCTACAAATACTGACCTAACAGCTTTTAATCCTTCCACAGGGAAGGGTTCACCAGTTCTGCTAAGAGTGCATAAGCTGCTGCATTCTGCTTTTGCTGTTCCATTTATAAACTAGTTACAGACTGAAAAGATGAAAGAGAATAAGAAAGAGTATTTCTGAAATCACATTTTGAGAATATCAGTTAGACTGATATTCAGACAGCTGTAGGTGATCGTAATAGACTAGTTTGAGAGTCACCATCTTGTCAGGTAGACTAAGTGATTGCTTCTATTCTCCTCTTTACTTTGGTGTGTCAGAGTTCTACAGAAGTAATCACATTATGACAAATTATCCAGCTGGAAAAATTAAACGGTTCTTTCTTCATGGGTCAAATGAGGCCTTTCATGACCCACTGCAGAAATTGAGGCCTCCAGTCAGGCTTAAGGATACAGAAATCTTGATCCCTCACCCTGTGCATGCAGAACAAGGATAAATTGCTTTTAATAAAGACTAAGAGCCTAGCACAAACCCAGGGAGCACCACATGAAAAAGTGTTGGGAGATCCTGAACTCACAGGGCTATCCTGTCTAAGGCAGATATGCCTTCATCTGTGTAACAGTAGAGCTGGTGTGGCTTTTGAAGATTCCCTGTCCTCAGAGGTGTTTTTGCAGTGTGGGGTTTTTTTTAAGCACCATCATATAGATGATGAGCATCCTGATGAGCAGATGGATGATCTACAGCAAACCTGAAGTTATACCTAACATAAATCTGTGAGGTGATTTGTCTTATAGCACACAACTACCTGTGATACTTTTCAGTTTGAGTTTTTCTACGGTACATGGTAAGCAATCAGACAAGATCAGTCCTTTAGTTGAGGAGTGACTTGCAGCAATCTTTTCTGTGCTTTAACTGACTTCCAAGACACAGATGACTGCATCAGACTTAAAATGTAGATGAGACTTTTAAAGGGAGAGCTGCAGAAATTATAGCAGCTACTCTGTTGATTTCTACCATGAGCTAAACACTGTCTTGACTGCTATATAGAGTACTTCCTCAACCCTGACAGAACTCAAGGGTAATTTAAAAAATCCCAGAATTCTTTCAATTCCTTTAATATTCAATGATACCCCTGTAGACATCCTATGCTTCTTGAGAAGGATACGCTGAGGAAATGACTGAATTCTGATGCAGTCAGCATATGAGACAAGCTTTTGCAAAACATCATTATCTTATGAGCCAGAATATTTAAACAATTCATGGCAAACTAATGCAATTTGTGCTGCTATATTCAGTGTTATGGTATGTTGATCTGTGAAAGCAGCTACCAGCGATACCTGCAATGCCCTGGAGCAAATGTGCCTGAGTACCGAGTTTCCAAGGTACTATAAGAAGAAACTGCTATGTTTAACCTAATTAAAATATGTTCTAATAAACAGTAAATTAGAAGAAACTGACATAAAAAGAGTGTAGTGTAAAAACCAAAACCCATTCGCTTTAGGCAAAATTCAATATCAAGCAGTATCCAACAGGCAAGGGGTTGGCAGCCTTAAATTAGCTGAAATATCCTTTTTCTTTGAGTACCTCACTTCCCTTGAATACTCAGGCAAATATATATCTGACAGGGAAGACAACAACTCTTCCAAATACTTATGGACAATACCTACTTCAAAATCCTGCAATTCTGCATTGTCCTGAAAAGATAATCTTCATTTTTTTGTAGCTTTTGGGTTTTTTTTGTGGGGTGCAGATTCCCAAAGAAAAGAATGTATCCTTCCTGCCCCACATCTGAAGGACGGATTTGACCAATAGGTTCAACTGTTCAATTTGTAGTGTCTATATGTGCTACTCATCAGATGTACTGATGTCTGGCTTGCTACAGTAATTGCTAAAAACAGCCAAAGTGTTAGATAACCAAAAGCTATTTTAAAAAAAGCCTATTAAAAACAAAATCTGTAAAGCTGAATAGAATGTCTCTGTGAATATTTACCTTTCCTTCCTTTCAGTCTCTGCAGTTGCATTTGAAATGTAGCAGTCATCTTGTATTCCTGCTGCTGAGGTCAGGCAGATTCTCCATGAAACTCAACATAATGCAAAACCAATTAGTAAGAGTGGCATATTATTTTTATAATCACTAATTCAGACTACAACGGACTGTCAAAGATGAAAGAGGACAGTAATTTGTAGAGAGATCTATTCAATGGCTAAACAGGAGATAATGTGGTTGTATAAGAATTGAATTTGGTATCTAGACTTTCTGGAATCACAAGCTCTAAAGCAGATATAATCCACTCACTCTTTTATCTGCCTGAATTTAATAGACAAAGTTTAGTATTATGCAGTTTACTGAGATGCAAAATCATACCAGGGAGCTTTAAAAAAGCTTAGTGAGCATCCTTTCAATCTTCCATCTTACTTTCCAATAGCATGTCCATTCTTAATCAATTTTGGTAATTTGCTCAAGGTTGCTACTTAATTTGAGAACAATTTTATCTAAAGAGTTTAACAGAAAAAAAAAAATCACTGTAATTGTGACCAAATACTGTGATAGAAATCAGGTGCACATGCACACAATAATGAAAACATTAGAAAAGTCTGCACTATGGTGACTTCCTATGTGAGGATCATTATGGGTGGATTCACAGGAATGAACCCTCAAGTTTTTCTCCTGATCCTTAAAGAAAACTTGAGTTTCTAATGAGTAACTAATATTTAACCAGAAAAAGAGGTGACAAATTCGAATTGGACATAATATTGTGACAAGCATGCACCCTAATATACACCCTTCTTGGTGAGTATTCATGAAATGCTAGTCAACAGAAATTAAATACATTTTTTCATTGCATGATGAAGTGGAACAAGATCTTTGTCAGGTAAACAGGTCATTACTGCATCTGGTCTGCCTGAAGTGTTTTGCAGGGAAAAGTTTAAGTGCAAGATTTGGAAATGTCATAACTACAGGAGGAAGTGGTAAGTAGAACAGAGTTTACGTAGACCATGCATGTCTGGTAAGTGACTGCTGTTTATTTCTTTGTGTTTCTGGTTATGTAGCATCTGCTAAATGAGAAATTGAGAATTTGGGGCATAGTAATTAAAATTCTGAATGAAATGTGCACACATAAAGCAATTACTTTACATTGTGCTGCCTGCAGTCATGTAGACATGAGTATGAAGGAAAATGACCTCACCTCCATCAGCTGATCTTGTACGAGCTGCTGGCAGGTCTCTGCACACCTCTGGGGTTTCTCCTGCTCAGGAAACCTCCCATGTGCACCACAATACCCCACTCCTCTGCAGAACACACCTGCACCAGAGTTGTTCACCTTTGTGACCTACTTCAGTAGCTCTCTGAATCACTGTGTTGACATAAAGGACCCAGTTTTTAAGGATTATGCTCCCCCAAGTTGGAGATGCCAACCCCTTCAGTACTGGGATTTGTCATCATTTCTGACATAAGATTTCTCAAGTATGGTGAAAATCTGCAATGTCCTTAGAATCCAGCTCTTCTTGTGTGCAGGGTCTAAATCATAGAACCACAAATTGGTTTGGGTTGGAAGGGTGTTTAAAACTCACCCAGTTCCAACCCCCTGCCACAGGCAGGAGCACCTTCCACTAGAGCAGGTTGCTCTAAGCCCCATCCAACCTGGCCTTGAACACTGCCAGGGATGGGGCAGCCACAATTTCTCTAGGCACCCTGTGCCAATGCCTCACCACCCTCACAGTAAAGAATTTCTTCCTTTTATCTAACCTGAATCTCCCCTGTGTAAGTTTTCATCCCTTGCCCTATTGCTATGAAAAAGAAAGAAACGAAAAATGAAAAAGAGAAAAATTATGAAAGTGAAAAAATGAAAAAGAGAAGACAGAGCACACCAAGCAACACTGTGGTCACTGTGGACTTTGTTATTCTCTGTAGTTAATGTGGTTTCAATAACGAAAATGTCCCTGCCTAGACAGGATAAATAGGCTAACTCCAATACTAAATCCATCTAGCACAATAAAGTCAATATATACTCCATGACTGTTAATCCTGAAAACACCCATACACAACAGAACAGAGTAGTAGAGTGCTGCTCTATGTAATCAGACCTCCGTATAGACTTTTATGCAACAAAGACATCACAGAACCAAGTGTTTACCCTAGGATCATTATTTTTGTTTTTATCATTTTACATGTTAGGTTTACTTTTTTCACTTCTATGTCTCCTGTACCTTTATGTAATAGATAATTACTTAAATCATTTTATATTCCTAATTCCGAGTTAATAAGCAGCATAAAAGTATGTCACTGCCTGAAGTTTTCAGCTCTTTTATAACTCAGTTGAATAGCCCCCGTGCTTTCCTGCTTTATGGAATTTATGGACCTGACCTCATTGACTAGCATTAAAGAATTTAGTACTTTCTAAATTAATGTCACTACATAAAAGAGATGTGAAACAAAATGATCCGCCAAAAATCAATATATGTTCCATATAATAAATATCTAGAAAGATGTTGAAAGTGTTATCAAGTGGGGATGTTACTTAGAAATGAGAATACTTCTATAATAGAGAAATGATCTAGGAGAAAAGTAAACACACATTAAAGCTCACATTAAGACAGACAACAGGAGAGAAGCTTGGACTGTACTTGGTGAAATTATACATGTTGGCAAAAAAACAAACCTTTAATGACTACCTTTGAGAACAGAAAATATCAGTAATACTAAAATACAAGAAAATATCGCTAACTGTCCCCAAACCTTTTCTGAAGATGTCATCCCTGACAGTAGGATCTTGATGTGATTTCTAAGCATTTAATTAGAAATTGTATTAACATGAAATAAGGTACAACACTGTCAGTTGGACATTTCAATAGGTAAAATGGAAGCATTAAAACCATTTAGACTTACGAATCAGGTGTATGAGCAGTGACAGAAATTAAAGTAAACAGGATTTTCATTAGAAGAAGGTTGAGTAGTGAGTAGTATGAAGAGTAGTCCCAACTAGCCTAAAGCCACTCAGTGTACAACAGTGTCTATCCTACTCCAGAAGTCTTTATTATACATTCCTTGCTTATAAATGTCAGATTAGCATGCATTTCCTAACATTTAGATGAGCAATGCAATTTATCTTTTAACATTCGTGCCCTGAAAACTCCCAAGATAATCTTTTTAAATTAATTGCAAGTATGAGAAGTTATTTCAGGAAACACAGAGAACACAGCGTTTCCACACCACAGAGAAAGGTATCAAAGCACTTGCACATTCCTAATCCACTGGTAACATTCAACAAGAATTAAGCTGCAGGTTCCTACTACAATTGTTTTCTGAGGAAAACCAGAAACTGAGTGGAATTCCTCTGTAAGAGCTGCTGTAAGGATTTGTGGAATCTGTCTATGCAACCTTAAACATTTTTACCTTGCCATAAAAATGTCTAAAGTAATACCGGCGTTACAATTTAAGGATCATACACTGCTATCATGGGCTTGTCCGAAAATTTTGGAATGGCTTTTTTTAGTTCAACATCTGTCTTGGAATTACCATAGAAGTTTGGCCCAGCTTTTGAGATTTTTAAATGGTTGAGGGATGCTCTTACAAAACTGCTTCTCCAACTGCTTTGCCTGCTCAGTAATCTGTCAGCTGCAGTTATTATGTCAGACTAAGAAATATTGTAGGCAACCTGGAAAAGTTAATAATTTGATAAATAATGAAGAGAGAAGTACACTCTATAATCCTGATAAACATGATTAGTAAGAAAAATATTAGCGAATGAGAATACAGATTTATTTTTTTCCCCCTGTTGAAATTAGAAATTCAAATCTTATTCTGGAAAAACTCTGCATTTTGATTGATGATAATGCTTTTCCAACATAATTACGGCAAACCCTCTTAAATAGCAATTAAACAATAAAAATAGGATTTAAAAGCAGATTCAAAATGTGATTTAAATGATTTTTAACGGGACTTGCTATTCAATTTCTGAGTCTGAAATGTCTTTGTATCGAGCTGCCTTTTTATCCAAGTACATGGAACGTCACTATATTTATTCTCTGATATAATTCAGAATAGGAGGCTAAATTTTCAAAAGTGATAGGTTTGATTCTTATTTTTGTTTCTTCCCCAAGCTTATTTTAATCAGTTTTATTCTATTTCACTGATAATATAACTGGAAAGTTATAAATAATACTGTTTTAAGAAGGAATTCAGCCTCTCAGTCTTTTTTAACAAGAAAATTTATCTGCTGTAGAAATAGCAAATATTTTAGTTCTTATCTAGAAAGTGACTTGAAATGAAAACAAAACCAAATAACTAAAAGCTTGAGTTTCAACAAAATTACTATGTTTGAAACAACCCCCATAATCAGAAAACATTAATGCTATGATTATGGATTTTATTAAAGCAATATAATTAAACATATAGCTGAATGTAATGTAGGAATAACAGAGTTTCTGATTTAGCATTCCAGAGAACCAGAGAGATGCAAAGAGTAGAAATAATACTCTTTATTTATTCTAAAAATCTTTGGCAGAGAGAAAGGGCCACTTTTCACCTGTGGACTAGAAGATTGGTTCATTTTGTATGAGGGGACAAAGGTAAGGAGCTGAGGATGTGAAAATGTAACATTTATAAAATTTTAACTTGATAAACTCCTTAGTTTATCTTTCTATGGCAGATTGATAAGAAAAATTAATGTAGTCCAGGAGAGTACAGGCCAATGAATACGTTCTTGCAATGGGAAAATGAAACAGAGTTTGCTTATAAAGTATATGCCTACCCTAAGGCAAGTGGTAAAAATAATGATAAATACTTTGGTCTGAGAATTTCATTAGAAAAAGAAGGTTGCATTTATCTGAAGAGTACATAAGGAAAGAAAAAAGCATCAAAAATTTTATATTCATAGCAAATGAACAGGAGGGCCTCATGGCCAGAAGAATATGCAAGAATAACTTGGATTTAAGATTAAGAACTTCCAGAAATTTAGTTCATATTTCTAAACTAAATTTCAGGGATTCTGAAATAGCAATGAATTTAATGTTAAATTTAATATTAATGAAAGCAACACTAAAATGGAAATATTAAAAGCATTTTAGCCATAAATTTCAAATTGGTAGATGTTAGGTCACAGCGAAAAAGGAAGAAATGAAATGAAACTGTCTGCAGAAGTACAGGAATTCAGGTTATTTTGGCTTTCTAAACTAGAAACCTGTATAGATATGCCCAGCAGAAACACTTTCATGTCCTTCTACAGGAAGCTGTATTTGTTAATGTTAATTTTGAACAACTGGTTTGAACTGACCTTACTAAAATCTCCAAGTTTTTTAAATAAAAATTAAACTGAACAATTCTTTTTTGATCCTTCAAAAATCTGTTTACTAATATGCAATTAAAATGTTGATATAGTCAACAGTATGGATGCTCTACAACACACAGTCTTCATCAGTGCGCTATACATGATACTTGTTGCTTGGAATGGTGGGGGGTTTTTTGTCCCAGCTAGTTTCATTTGTATAGTTCCCAACATGCAGCAGCAAAACATTCAACAGAAGTTACACTGGTTTAAACATAGCAATGGAAGCTTATTATGTCTTTTTCTTTGTAATAAAGAAGGCGCCAGAGTTTCGTAAAAATGAGAAATTAGTGTTTGGTTTTTAGTGTACATTATGTCGCCTATTTAGGCTGGGATTTATTTAAGCTGTTATTTATTTAAGCACACATTATCTAAACTGGTGACTGACACCTTAAAAGCTTGGAGAAGCTTCGTTCACTTGTAGAAAATTGATTCATTTATATGATCTGTAAGTTAAAAAAATTATGGCTCTAACGATGATCTGATAATATCGTCCTGTAACACCCATCACTGCCAAGTCACTATCATGCTTGTATTTTTTATATCATACTTATATATGCTTATATTTTAAGTATATATAATATACTTCTATTAAAGGATAATAATTACATAAGCATATATAATTTAAGTATATATAATATAAAGTAATTCAATTCAACCATAATATTAATGTAATTTATTAAGTGAATAAATTATATGCTAAAAGTGGTTGTAAATAAAATATATTTTCTTTTTCCTTGTACCAAAATACATTTTACAGATTTAGAACATCCACCTGGTCTCAGGCCTGTACTTAATTAAGAAGTACAAAAATAACCAAGGGGATTCTATACAGCTGCAAATATCTCATGGGGAAAAAAAATAAATGAAGGAATGAAACTATTTGGGAAAACCAGGAAACTGGTCTCCAAATGTACAAATGCAGGAACTGAAGAAGTCAGTTATTTCTCCACAGTGAAACTTGAAAAGTATTGACAAACAGTGTTTGTATTTGCATCCAGATAGTTCTAAGAAATATTAGAATTATTTGGTAAGGGAACATAAACAGTATTACACTATTTACATGACCAAAGAACAATAGGCAAAATCTCAATTTTATAGTTGAATCTCAATTCTATAGTAGCATGTTCTGTATTCCGCTTTTATCATAATGGATGCGATTACTTACAAAGGATTATGTGCTTCCAATGTCATTGTCCAATTTTTTCCCTTACGGTAAAATTCTTTAACATCACCTCAACAGAAAGAAGGCTGAGTAAATTCTATTTTTGTTACCAGAAGCCTTCTGGAAGAGTCCGATTCCAACAACCCAGTCTTCAGTATTCTGGACCGCACGTTCCCTCAGCAGTGCACCAGTAATGGAAAACATCTGCATTCTTACCTTCAGGAATATGTTAGCACTAAAACTATCTTCAAAATATTATCTCTGAAATGCAAAATGCAAACTATTTTCTAGGGTATGTGGTGACATCTCTGGAGCTAAAGTAATAGGAAAAAGAGAGCCAAACCAGGTATGTATTTTCTTATGTATGTCCCTTGCTCCCTCCATTATTCAACAGGCAGAAATTCTGATTATTCTCTTATTCCGTACAGTTTTAATGACCCACAAAAGCTTCATAGTTTATTAGTAGGTTCGAACAGCTAAACTTTTACATATGCAAATGCTGCAGAAAGACAGATGTGAAGATGTTCTCTCACTAAGGCAAACTGTAACATAACTTTTCACAGTAAATTGAAGCTGCCACCAACTTTGTACTAGTCTCAATATCCATATGAAGCAAACCATGTTTTTCCTGAAACCACTTATTAGAACAAAGGCAGTCTAAGGTATAAGGAAACAGAAAGGACCCTTTTACTGTAAATATGTCCTAAAAGAAAAAACAAAGGGGAAGGTCTGATTTGGCTTTACAGCTACGATGTTTTGAAAGGATCTAGTTTTCATCTATGTGAAGCACTTTCTTATGCTTTATTTGTGTTTATGCTACTCTAAGTTGATGGTGTCTAGGTCTGCATTTTCTAATTGGCCTCTTTTTTGATTGTGTTTGTCTTAGGGGCAGGAGGAAGCAAGGAGGCTACACTAAACTTCCTCAAACATCCTTGTTATACTAGTGATTACTGTATCTTGCTCAACGGTTCAGTTTTAAATGCAGCTTTCTAACAAGGAGATTAATAGTATTCAGTTTGGTACAGCAAACGATTTAATTGAATTTAAATGAACAACACACAAAGAAGGGTCAGAACCATTCGATTCCCAGTGCATCAATCCTTTCTTGCTGATTAAGAAATAAAACAATTCCAAGCCACAGCCTTCACCTTATAAACAATCCAAATCCTCAAAACCAAAGACAATTCATGACAGAAAACATTAGGACTAAGTGCAATCCATGTCCTTACAAATACTAGGCTTCCTCTTTGTAAAGATACGAAATTAATATCTAACTAAATATCTAAACTATCTTAGCCTAAAGCACAAAAAGGTGGAAAAGGTGTATGTCCTCTGGCTTAGTGCTTTCCCTGGGGTGACTTCCACAGTGGTTTCTACACTCTTAACAAAAAGGAGAAAGGGTGAGAGGTGGGAATAGCTTATATAAAGGCAGAATGAACAAAATAAACATCAGTTGAAAGACAAACATTTTAAATTTTTTAAATGTTTTGCAAACTCAGTGAAACAATTGTAATTAAAATAAAGGCACGAGGACTCAGAACTGAGGTGAACAGCAGATTTACCTCTAAACATGAACACTGGTCTGTTACATTAGACTTGCTTAAATGCCATTGGATGGGGCTTACATGGCAAGGTTTTGGTAGCGGGGGGCTGCAGGGGTGGATTCTGTGAGAAGCTTCTAGAAGCAGCAGCTTGTGAAGAACTGCAGAAGGACTCATGTTGAAGAACTCCGTGGAAGACTGTGTCCTGTGGGAGGGACCCCACAGTGGAGTATGGGAAGAGTGTGAGGAATCCTCCCTGAAGGGGAAGGAGCAGCAGCAACAACATGTGATAAACTGTCCACAACCCCCATTCCCTGTCCCCCTGTGCCACTGAACAGGGGAGGTAAAGAATTTGGGACTGAAGTTAAGTCCAGGAAAAAGGGAGGCCTGGAAGGAAGGTGTTTAAAGATTTGGTTTTATTTCTCATTATCCTACTCTGATTTGATTGGTAATAAATTAATTCCCCAAGTCAGGTCTGGTTTGCCCATGACAGTAATTTGTGAGTGATCTCTCCCTCTCCTTATCTCGACCCATGAGCCTTTCATGGTATTTTCTCTCCCCTGTCCAAGCTGAGGAGAGGGGTGGCAGAGTGGCTTTGGTGGGCACCTGGTGTCCAGCCAGGACCAACACACTACAGCCATGCTTTTCATCTTGTTTGATTATTTTTCAGGTTGTAAAATCATGATTTGAAAATAGAAGAGCGAGCAGCTTGTATCTGGTAGGGAAATACAGTGATTTAAGTCTGCTATGAACAAACCTCAGTATGACCTGTTGGATGTAGAGAGAAAGATAGGAAAAGTCGTATTAGCACAAAACCTTCTTTTACTCTCTCTGGGAGTAAAGTTTTCTAAACTTACATACTACAAAACAGAAATCATGCCAAGTAAGGTCATTTACTCAGGTTAGAGGAGACAAACAGTTCTCATCCAAAGAAACACACACATGTACACCTAGCTGCTGAATATCAAAGCACCCAAAAGAGAGCGTCAGGAAGGGACAAAAACAAATGTCTCCTCTAAGAATGCCTGTAGTGAGAAGCTGTGCAAATTTCAGGTACCAATAAAAACTCTTTTGACATAGTGAGGCTTCTAACAACACAAATCCAATCCAAAACTGAGACTTACTATTCCGAGAGAGGGGAAAATATTCACATCTATTGCCAGAAGGAATACTGTGAAGAGCTGTTCTGCACATCCAATGACTATCAAAGTCCCATGGAAAAGAATTGATTGAACCAGAAACTTTTCCCCATTTAGATCAAAGCTAAAAACAGCAGTAAAAAAATAAACCACAAACAAACAC
Organism: Cacatua alba; assembly: GCA_024361745.1. NCBI lineage: Eukaryota > Metazoa > Chordata > Aves > Psittaciformes > Cacatuidae > Cacatua > Cacatua alba. Next base: position 31,178 of record JANEMJ010040725.1, read on the forward strand.
CCCCCACACACACACCTACAGCAATGGACAACATAGCACCAGAACTGCTAAAAGCATCAAATAAAAATCAATCCATGTTTTCCACACAGTCTCTAACAGTCTGGAGTCTTTGGCTACAAAAGGCTTCTATGACATCTGTGACAGTAAAAAACTGCATAGGGAAGAATTCTGCAGTTCTGTCAAAAACATGCACTGAAGTTAGAGTTTGTATCTTATGAACGAACAGGGAAAAGATCTCCATTACCAGATGAGTTCATTTAGATTCTTTTTTTTTTTTTTTTGGTGATGTAACTTTAATTAAAAAGAGTTTTCTTTAATGAATTTGAAGATCACCTATACAGGAGCGAGATTGTTTTGGGCTTGTATCAAATGCAGGTTTAGCTGCTTCCTCATATCTTTGGGGATTGTGACATTTTAAACTAGTCTGAAATTTCTTTATAAGTCCTTAAGCATATTTTGGTAACATTATTAATAGAGTGTCTCTAATTACTGGGTGCTTTCAGTGTAATTATGGAAATGTTCCTGGTACACAGTATTCATTTCTTCCAGTACTTCTAAGTTGGTGCACTGATGTATAACACATTCTAATGCTATCCATAAATGCAACCAGGAATGGGCTGAAAACCTGTATGTTTCACAGGGAAAAAAGCAGATCAGTGAAGAAGTTTAGCTGCATGCTTTCTCCATCTTAAAAAATCAAATCAAATCCACTCAATGCAATTGTGTTTATTTGTACAGCTGTCTCCAGTATACTTTCCTAACCTTCCAAGTGTCTGCTGTTGGAAGATGTGGCGAAGGTTCATCTATGTTTAATGATAAGTAGACTCTAGCAGTTGTACAATACTGTACGAGTTCCTGTAGAGATTTGGGAAATACATTTTTATCAATTATGAATATGATACAAATATAAATACCTGGGTTTAGGGTAGTCTTTCCCTCCAGCTCTTATCTAAAGCTTTATGATTTCTTATTCCCAGAGGCAAAATAACCTACCCATGACGCTTGGCATGTTTCCGAAAAAGCCACCATCGAGCCCCTAAAGAAGTTGTTTACTTACACCCTGAGTTTTGGCACTGAAAGAACTGTCAAGCTCGTAATTGTTTATTCTGTTTTAGTAAGAGAGAGAGTGGCAATGCATCCCAGCCTTAATGAATAACTCAGATAAGACTTCTGTCGTAACCACCATGGGAATTTTTACCCTTTCCATGCACAAAAGGAAAAGGATTTTTTTTCATTTCAGATTAGAAAGAAAAGAGAGGAGTAAACATATTTCTATAAAGGAAGCCATCCATTAGTCTCTATTACAAGCATCAGAAATGGACTCCTGCCCCTAATTCTAGAGAAATTAGAAAAAAAGGAAAAAAAAATATATATATTTATACAGGTAAATATGTCACCACTGTAGACTTTTAAACTCACAGTATGGAACCGGGTAGGAAACAACGATCACTGGAATATCAACCACTCACTTGGACTGTGCACATCCTCATGTTCAAAAAATCAGTTGAGCAATTTTACACATGCCCTCATACTTGTCTATATTTGAGCAAACTTGCAAGACAGTTACTCCTGAGTCATGTACTAAATGCAAGACAGTGACAGAATGATTTAACGGAGTGTTTTAAGGAAGAACCCAACTTCTCAGTAAGTTGTGCAACTACATTACTGCTCTCAGGATTATTATCAATATGACAAAAGAAGTTCTGCAATCGTTTCTCTGCAGCAGTATTTACACAATTTTAAGACTCAGTTTTCTTCAACATTTGGCTGAGCAACTTCTATGGAACAGTCACACCCTCAGAAATAACTGCATTACCATGACTTCACAAGTCATCACCTATCAAACAACTAATAATACAGATCCTGAGTAACAATTAGAAATCAAAATCCATTGATTTGAACCATCTTCACGGTGACTTAAACTAAGAGTTCTACTTTGCAACCACAGGCAATGTGGTCTATTAGTTACTCAGGATAATCATTCATTCAAGTCCAGGAGCATGGTAGCTTTCCACTGCATGCTGATGTAACTGCTAGAATGAAATCATGTTGTAATATTAACACAGGATGTTTTATATAAAAGCTTCACATATTGCACAAGATATAGCTAGAGAATCATACAAAAAGGAAGGACTGGGAGCTGGGTCTAATGGACTCTTACTCTCTGTACTAATATATTTGCTAAATAAGTATTCAGCTGGCATCTGACAGCCTCTGCCACATTGAAAAGGTCTAAGAAGGTTTTGTGCACCCAACGTACCTTTCTGATGACAGCGGATGTTGGGGAATAAATCAGACAGTTATAACTAATAGTCCTTAGGCCAAATGGGGCAGAGCTGCCCCACTGTGTACAGCAGAGCCTTAGTCCCTCAGTGCTCCCTGTCTGGATGAAAGCTCTAGGTCAAGAAGAAACATTTGTTCACCATTCTGGCACATGAGCAGGAGGGAGAAGGGAAATGCTCCAGCCAGTCCCTTCATGGGAATGGCCGAAGGGCTGGGTATTGTGCATATTCACTGCAAGTGCATGCTGCTAGAATAAACAGCCTGGAATCAGAACAGAATAGCAAGGCAGGCTGCCATGGCAGCAGCTGAGAACTTTTAACGTAATAACAATAATAATCACTATTTTTCATAAAACTCCAGAAAAAGTAATAATTTTAGTATATATATTCTGAACATACGTTTCAGCTCTGCTTAACAGTTCTACTTGTGTGACCTCTGATTAACAGAGCTGACTCTTTTTGTCCACATGTAGAGGCACAGCAGCAGATTCCCTTCTGGTCTGAAGACAATCTGATATTTTACAGAACCACTTTTAGCCCAACCCCCAAATCAATTGTTATCATCTATAAAAACAACAATACCTCCTTATCTTTGGAAGAGTTTAATTAGTAGGCAATGTTACATTTTAAAAGGAGAGTATATAATTAATAACTCCAGCAAAGGTGAACAAAGAAGAAAGAGACAGTAGTCTTTGCACATCCTTAACAGCATTTAACACGCTATTTATCTAAAATTAACTATCAAATTGTGTAGGAATTAGTGAGAAAAAAGCTCAAATGATATCACTGACTGTATTTTTATTCTCAGTCTTTCAATGAAAGATGGATTCATTGTCTGTCTATGGCTTTTTGCTGGGTCTGAATTAGGTTTTTTTTAATTAAGTGCTAAACTGTCATGCCTAAGAAATATATTTGTCAAGGATTCTTTTCTTGCCATTCCTAAGTATGTTGACAAAGAACCAATCATTCATACGTAAAAGATTTATAAATTTGAGATGTCTTTCCCAGAGAAAGTATTTCGAGGGAGAAGGCACGGAAGATGGATTGTTTACCCTTGAATGAATATTCCAGAAGTTCAAAGATTCCAGGTTTAGAGAAGATTCTGTAGAACTTTACAAAATGCCTTTTGGGCTACCAACAAACACACATTCACAGCGAGGACAAGAAAACAAACATTATGTTGACTTCCTAGCTTCACTGTTTCACATCGCTTGTATATAACTGTGGGAATATTTCAGCAACAATTCTCTCATTTTTTAAGTAATTTGCTGGTGGAATAAATATGCAAACAGAGTTTCTTCACACTGTTTTGAACAGAGACCCTGAAGCTCTTTGTTCTTGGTATGGATTGACAGAACATAACCCAGAAAAGAGAAATCAAACAGAAAAAATATGGTTAGGTCTGGTATTTAAAGCGGCATACTGGTTGTGCAGGCTTGAACAGAGCAAACCTGCTTATCTCACTCGTGTTCTAAAGATGATAGAAGATATGGCTAGGTATAAGATACACTTCATCTGGAAAACAAGCCAAATTGTACCTAGATTTACTTCTTAGAACAGAGTGAGGAATTTACTGAGCTCCTTAAGCAACCAATGCTTTTGGGCTTTTTCATTCTAAGACACCTGCAGACAGTTTTGTGTTAGGTATAGTGAAGATTTCAGCTTAGAAGGAGTATTCATACTCTCAATGGGTAGTCACTGATGGGCCTATGGGTGAAGATGGTGACTTTATACCAAGGGCACTTTTGTTGGCAAGAGGCATCTGACACAGATTTCAGAATTTTCAGTAATAGGCTGAAAACTACAGCTGTTTTATCAGTATTCTTATTTCTTTGTTTTAAGTAGCAGGTTTCATTGCCTCAGCCTGTCAACGAGGCAAGAAAAGTCGTTCTAAAAAACCTCGGGGGAACGTTTAGAAAATGTGCAACCCAGTCAGTCTGAAATCATGCAATTAATTTGCTCTGGGTTATTTATGCATGAAAAGTTGAAGTCAAACTTAACCAAAACTTTGTGATTTGGTAAGTTTAAAGACTTTTATTCGGATCATTTTTTGCCAATTCTGATTAAGTTACCGGACGAAGACTGAAGATTTGAGAGGCATAAACACACAACTCCCACACTACATTAAAAAAAAACCACAACAAAACAAACAAGCAAAACAAATTCTAACCACCATCTTTCATTCCACTCGTGAAATTTGCTATTATCCCTAATGTGGGCCTTTACACTCCATTAGTCTACTGCTTAGACAGATTTATTTATTGTGTGTAATGTTTACTATTTTGATCTAGATTTTGCAATTTAAGTCACAAATGATATGAAATCAACATTGGGGGTACAACCCTCCATTTTTACTGAAATGGCAGCTTCAGATATGGAAGTTGCCCGTATTCTATTTCAGCAATATTATGTTAATGGAGGGTTTGCTTTACATAGGATGAACTTGCACGTTTTAAGATAAAATAATGTTAAATCTCAGATTTAATTATTTTAAAAAGTTCAAAGTAAAATCTACTTTGAAATAATTAATAGAATGATTTAATGGCGAAATCCTACTGGTTTAGCCTGAATAATTATTAATAATTTAGTTTATGTACAGTTCTATTAAGACACTTCATAATTAGAGAATTATAGAGAGAGAAGCTGGAGAGAGTCCGTTCTCTTTTTGAAATGTAGCTTTTTGCACATATCTGCTTTTGTTTCTCTGTCTCCACTTTTCTATTTCTTTCATTTTATTTGTATCCTGCTGTCCACATTTCTTTTTTCTTAAGTTTCCTGGGTTTTGCCCCACCCCTTCCTTTACAGGTATATCGAGTTCAACTGCAGGGCACAACTATACCATTCCTTGGTGCCTCCATTAGCAGCAACATGCCCAGAGGGAAAAGGAGATAGCAAAAAGTAACTTCTTCAGGTTAAGTCAATCATTGGCAGAAACATTTTGGCCTAAAGATCTATGGTAATTAAAGATCTATCATAATTAATGATCTATCATCATTTATCCATATTCTAATTCTAACCTAGTATTAATAAATTAAATTAATTTTTGCAGTAAGGTCATTTTCACAGTAGCATTTTCCAACTCACCTGAAACACGGCACTGTGATTCTCAGGCAGTACCACTACCTCTCTATATATATGACTTAAATAAATCTCTTGGACTTTGGAAAGCTGCTTCCACCCCTCAAGCACAAACAGAGGAAGTATTTTCAATACCCACAAAACAAGACAATGAAGTAAAAAAAGTACCGAAAACATAAACCCGAAAAAAAACCCAAAACCAAAATCACCCTCCAAGGAACTGATCAAGAACAAAGTGAAGTTAAGAGGACTTAAACTGTTGATATCTTCTTTCTGAAAGATTAATTTTAGAACTTGCTATCTTAAAAGAATCAGAATCACTGGTATACCAGAGGCCTCGACTACAAGTATTTGGTCAGGCAAAGTGGAAATACTCTGATTTATATATATATATAAAAATATATATATATAAAATATAAACACACACAAAATATTTTTACAAGTTAATTATTTTCATATATATAAATATATATAAATATGTTTATGGGGGAAAAGACTGGGACCTAGGGGGAAAATGGGGGAGGAGAGAGAGATGATTTCCATGTCGATAACCCATTACACAGGTATGTAATGGCTTATTGAAAATCAGATATAGCAAACAAGATAATTTTCCTTTTTTCCCCTTCTTCAGTATTTTATTTAGTCCTTTATTTTAAATCCCTTTTACTAGTCTACAACTTCAGCAACATACCACCACATGTAAGAGAGCTCTGCTACTATGCCAATACTGAATACCACAAGGACATTTAAATTGCCAGTTCCAAAACCACATAAGCTCCATCTGAGCCACGATTTACTCTACCTGACATTCTTATGTTGATATACTATTGATACAATCCATAAAGGTAATCCTAAGATTCATTTTTGGGTCTTTCCAGCTCAGTTCATGAACAGCACTGGTGTTCAACTCACTGTATTTCTGTGAGTTTTGGGGCAGAGGAAGGAGACATTTTCATTTTTCAGGGAATACTATCACAGTTTGCTGTGCTATAAATAAAAGACAGAAGATAAGAACATTAACTAGAGTTGCATTCCTTCTTGATACATCATCAGAGATAGTTTATTTTACTTTATCACGAAGTTAAACAAGTTCAAAACCTTAATCTAGTAGTTGAAAAAGCAGAATTGTAAAGCTGGATTTAGAATCAGAACAAAATATATGCAGACTCAAACCTAAAAAGCTAAGCTAAAAGTCTTTTTGTCTGCTTGGTCTTTTTTCCCCCCACTTTTTCTTATTTCTAACCTTACTACAGCATCGGTGCCCATTCAGTAGATAATATCGATTTGAAATTTTCCGCAAAGAAAACAACGAACTTTAATTGATTGTTTAAAAGCAGATTCAGGTACTTGGAAGAAAGGTGTTAGAAAAGACCAAAGCACACGAGAAATCTGGCTTATGATTTCATCAAACCGTTCAGGAAATGCACAAGTCTGACACTTTCTTTCAGAAACTTCAGTGAACTCAGTGGAGTTACAGAAGTGGAGATTTTCACCCCCCTTTACTTATTTGATACTAACAGATTACACTCACTCTTTAGCCTAGTAACCTAAGTAGAACCCTTCAACAAAAATCAAAATTCCTAAAAAAGAAAAAATGGAAATAAGTTCCTCTTGTTAGTCTGACCTGCACTTTTTCCCTTCATATGCCCTCTGAACTGAAAGCTTTAATAGAAGCACCTAGTTCTGAAATGAAACAGCCATAGAATACCATTCTATACAGCTTATCTTTCCCATAACCACTTTAATAAGATTATCTGCAAATTCTGACAGTGAGTTTTTTCCTCTCTAATATTTTAACCCCTTTTAAATGGCAACTGGGCTAAAAGCAGATGCATTCCAGGTCTCAGCTGAACCTCTCCTCCCAGACTCTTAATTTAAAGTTACTTTTCTGCCACATTAAAATCCATATGATGTGAGTCACATGAATGCGACAGAATGCTTCTATCCACACACACATGTATTTATGGGATCAGAATGTTTATTGCTCTTTTTGATGGATTTATGAGAACTGCATTCAGCAGGAGTCCCATTGTTAAGGGCATGGGAGTGCAAAAAGACCTTGATAGTTCTCTAATTACAAAACAACTTTCAAAATACAGTGATATAAACAGTCCCATTGGCAACACTGTTCTGGTGGAGGATTCACCAAACAGTATAACAGTACCTTCCCCTGCCCTCCCACCCCAATCTTCCTCAATGAGTATGGGAATCTGCCCGATATTCATTTTATTTCTGGTTTTACAGAGTTTCCATAGAAAGAGGAGTAACAATCTGGCATTCAGTTAAAACTCTACAATTAGAAGAAAGACACAAATCACTTCTTGCTTCGCTCAAGTAGATTTTTACAGTATACAAGCTACCCAAATAATGACATATTGCCCAACATCCCTCATTACAAGATCTTTTGCATTAATTAAATCTTTTTGCACACAAACTGAAATATTTTGTGTCAGAATTAAAAAAACCCAAACACTAAAAAAAAACCTAAAACCAGCACCCAAACTCAACATCCACCACCAAAACACCACCCTGCAGGTGTCTTTTTAACATTTGTAGGTTGCTTATGCTTTGGAAAGAAATTCACATTAATCCTGTCCTTTACAACATGTAGTGGAAATACTGGAAATCAATCAAAAATGGACCAAGTTATAAATCGTGTGAAAATGATTGGTTGTATTCATTTGAAAAAGTTTTAACAGACCTCTGCAATTAATAAAGAACTCGAACCACGCATGTCATTTCATTGAAGATCTGATTTTTGCTGAGCATGGTAGATCCCAGAACCTTCCCTGTATGCTGAAGGCTTGTTCAGGTTGATGGTGAAGTAAACTTTCTCACTTGTCTTCTCAACATTGCCCCCCCGTTTGTAGGACTCAAGTGAGGAAGCTGCCTAATTTAAATGCTAAGTGAATGGAAAACTAAGTAGATGAGAACAAGGTTCCTAGGGATCCTATGGGATCTCCAAGATGAAAAGCACACTTGGAAAAAAAAAAAGCTAGGAGACACAGATTAACAATATGCATTATTTCTCAACAGCAATATTTGTCCACTCTCAGAAATGTATGTGATTCTCCTCTGGAAGAGATCTTTTAGAATTGGTCTAAATTTGGGTTCACAATCTGCTATTGTTTAAGTGACTGATGTGGTTTATCCAGTTTCACGTTTGCTCAAAACTTACATGATGCCAATCTGAAAAAAAACTCACTATACAATAGATAGTATTAAAAACATGAAGCTTGCAAAACACATCCTTGGAACTGGAAAGTATAAAGTTACATCATCACACGTCTTCCCTCCTTTTCCATATGAGTACTGTCCCCTTCTGTTATTTGTCGTATAAGGCAGACCTGATCTAGACTTGAATTACTTGTTCATTTGTCTCTGATTTCCATTTCATTTATAGAAGTTGGAAGACATAGTAAATGATATAGAGTACTGTGGGGGAAAAACAATCCCTTGGTCCAGCATTCATGAATGGCTTTGGGAAACTGCATTCTGTGGGACTTCTTAAACCACACTTCTTAGGAAATCAGTAGCTCTGTGGTGTTGGGTTTTTTCCCCAGGCTCTTGACTGTATTTTTGGTTTCTGTGAAAACTCAAAGCATTGATTTAAATATATAAAATCCAAGTTTTCTGAAATTAGCAAAAGCTTTTGACCTCCATGTCTTTGTTTTTCACTTTCTTATCTGTGAAATGGAAATAGTACCCTTCCATCTCACAGGAGCATTATGAAAGCACAAAAATCAAATTAGTGTCTGAAAAACACCCATACATTGTATTGATGAGAACTACATAATAGACAATGAAGTGATTAACAGCTCCTTCCTCAGATCAAAGCCCAAGTGGTATCCAGTAAGCCAGTCAGATGAACAGCTATTAACAGTAAAGATTAAAGGAAATACTGAACCTCTGTTCATTGGGTGAATTAAATTATCTTGGTGTACAAGACAAAGCACAGAGTCTATGTTAAAAATAGCATATGTTCATGCAATTGCACTGTATCAGAATCCACTCGCACAAGGAAGCCCAAACAGTGTTGTACTGGCAACATTAATTTTGCTATGGAGTAAGTTTTAAGTGCTTGCGTTTGCCATCCTTAATCAACTATGTTTTTCTTTTTTTTTTTTTCTGGGCATATTTAGTCCAAAATGACAATTACCTTCAGTAATCACCCACCATTTTTTCTGTTTGCTATTCCAGATCGCTATTCAACAACTGTGATCTTCTCAAGGTTGTTTCATTTGTATTGTCTCTTAGAACAAAACCAGCAGCCTGCAATTCTAGCTTCATTACCTAATGTACTGCAAGTGGTTTCCTCTCTCCTCACGTTTTGTTTCTGGTGGCCCTGCACATGTGCACAGAGCAGCAGAAACAATTGATTAACGTGGTGATAGTTTCTAATAAGATATAATCAGGAAGAGATACTGTAACAACGAGACACTGCCTTCCACCCAGCAACTGCAATGTCACGCTGAAGAACAAGGCAGCATGAAATAAAGCTGGGAATTTCCTTGGAAAATATGTACTCTACTATATGAACTATGCTGATAGAACAAAGTGTTCTGTATCTGAACAGTAATGTTCTCATGAACATGCTCATAACACTCTCACACAAAAGAACAGCACGTGTTAAATAGGCAAATCAAGTTCATGATGCATAACACCACTTAAATCCTCACTATGCCCTAGTTGTCCAGAATTTATTTAGGAAACACAGATCATCTGTCACCTCACACTTAGAGAGTGCCATTTATTTTATACAAAATTAAAGAAGCAAAGGAAAGAAAATGTGTTATTATGTTTCCACTTTTCTAGTACCAGAGCTACCTCACTCTGCTCCAGTTCTAAACTATTCACAGGTTTTATCAGCAGTACATGATGACGGCTTCCTATAGGTTTGGATTTCTGTATATCACTCTGTAAAAATGCAGTATGTATCAAAAACATTGACTTTAACCCTCAGCCTGCCTGCATCCTGTGCTAAGGAAGGGAGATTTATAGTAATAACGTAGAAGAGACCCTGAGCCACCTGAGCATTTGGGGATTTTAGCATGTTGGAGTTTGGGGTATTTTTTTGCGTCTACTTGGTTTCCTCAACATTTCACTTAAAATGTTTATTATTAGACAAAATATTAATATAATTTTATTTTCTCTGAAAAGCATAAAGATTTTAATTATAACATTATATAACATTATGAAAGCATAGGAATTATTTTTTTAAATTAATGCCCTAAAGTGCAGTTCATTCTTCTTTAGCACATCACAAGGAAAGTTTGCCATGAAGCATGTAACTTGCTGAGGAATAAAACCTTCCTTGGTGTTACCACATCTATTCATGCTGTGTTCTGAAAACATCTTTTTCCCTGGTCCATACAAATTATAAACTATCCACATTAAGTGAAACTTTATTTCACAATACCATCAACAGAGTGGTGGATAACTTGGCTAAGAGGCATTCAAGTAGCTGTAGTCAGGGTACCCAAGAAGATGGTTAGATGCACAGATCATGGTTTCCAACAACATCAAACTGTAGCAGGAGGTACACGCTAGAGGCAAAACTTCAGCTGTTAGGTAGGAGACATTCCTGTTGCCATGAGCATGTCCAAACATAGAAGTATAGGGGTAGATTTTATGTGACCAAAAAGAAAGCACAGATAAGATACGGCAGCACTGTGGATACTTTTGAAATATAAGGGATCTGTATAGGAGAACCTGGGTTCATACAAACCCAATCAGGGCAAAGCTTCTGGTACTTTAAACTGCAGACGAAGATGGAGGTAGTAATTGCACTGAGATCAGAAACTGAATGAAAATGGGCTGTTGCATATACCAAGCCACTAGGAAATTTTCATCTAGGAGTTCATGAGGAACTGCTGGTGTAAATTTGGAACAATTTCAGTACAGTAGCAAAGTTGGACTTTGATCCTGCTTAGTCAGCAAGACAATTTAAATATCCACCACTAAAGCAACTGGAGTATAAATAAAAGATTATAAAAATGGAAGGAAATTTCACATTAAAGAAAAATCCAAATAGTATCCTTGGGAGGGGTGCCATTTAAGTTAGAGGGAACAGATGTATCCATAAAGGGGTTTTGGTTTTAATTATAAAGCTATAATGGCATGTTTCAGAAGCTCCAAGAGTAATTATTGCCATTTCACATCTTTGATACTTGCCGTTTTTTCTGTAGCTGAAATTTACTTATGTGCAAATTTTGTTCCACAGTAATCCTTATATCAACTCACCAATTTACTAACCTACTGTTGACCAAGAGCCAGATGTTCCCATTTTGAATTATTCTGGACCCAACACACTCTGTTACAGCAAAGAATTTAGCATTTATGCTCTGGTGTATTTTCTTCAATTAACATTACAGCTTGTGACATAGCTATAGCCAAAGAGTGTAACTCAGAAAGATCAGAGCTTAGCGGCACAACTGAGAAATGCTAAAGACAGTTCTGTAATCTCACAAAAAGCTTTATAACACATGGCTTTATACATATGCTCTGACAAGAGACATGGAGTCAACAGATATTGGCCCCTCCCTCTGGAACAGCAATTATTTACCATGAATAAGTCTCGTGTAAAAGTCTCTTGTCATCAGCAATTACATGCCACGCTTTTATTGATGTCTTCTCCTTATCCTGGAAGTGGGATGGAGTGATTCAGACTTCTTATGGCTTGTGAATAGGTATTAGACATACACAGTACTACAGGTTATGGTTTAATCCATCCATGGATAACTTGTGGGCTTTCTATGACAGGGAAGAGCCAGGGCTTGACAGCAGGTGAGCTCTCACACAGACGTGAAAGAGACTAAAGGTGGAGTGAACAGTAACTGAAATAGTGATTCATAGTCATAATATGGAAGAAGAAAAGATTAAGTTCTGAAGAACAAAATTGATGGATCTTAGATCTGTAAAATGAAGAAATCCACATATAAAGTTTGAAGATAGTTTGCTGTCACGTATTTTAAGTAGTGTGGCTTGATGGTGTAAATTAGTTAAGTTAAAATCCATGTCCTGAAAACGTCAGATTATACACACTATATACTCGGCAAATCTTGTCACTGTCTACTTTTCCTCCATCTGATGCAAAGCCTTAAAAAGTATGTATATGCTGAAATGAACAGACATATTTTAAAACCTACACAGAATTTGCCACCAAACAACGGTCAGAGTCTGGAAGGAAAACCTTGGCAGGTTTTCTTAATCTGCTTTGATGTTTCTGTATCTACCAAATCCATTAACAAAGAAAGGACTAACATAGTATGCCTGAGTAACCCTTACCCTGAACATCTCTGCTGGAAAGAGGTGCCCCAGAACTCCTGAAGTAGCAGGCTAAGACACTTCATTTGGTTCTTTTCACAAATGATACAAGAACACAAGACAATATACAATCTCCAGTACGTATTATTCTGAAGAGATATATTAAACATGAGCTGCTTATGAATTATCTCCCATCTGAGTTGAAGTATTGTCACTCTTTTTTACTTTTACTTTCTTATGAACAGCAACAAAGAAAAGATGAGCAAATAATACTCTGAGCAGCAAAACTAACTTGTCCTTTTGCAAGTTTATGTATCATGCTTGATTTACCCAGCTCCCTCACATCTCTACAAGCCTTTACAATTCCTCAATCTCCAGCTGTCTCATTCTTTCTTCTTTTTCCTAAACTCTCATCCCATTCCATGTATACTAACAATTTCTTTTCAGCTCGCTGAGTGGCATATACTCTGTTTCAGTTTGCAGCTTGACGTACGTTGTCTGGTTAGCTGGCTGCTACTTCCTGATTCTTGGAGGAGCATTGCCTCTAAATTAATGGCAAGCAAAGCAAATAGCTTTGGAGGCTGCAGGTGTCTGAACAAGGTCATGCAGACCATCACAGGACCTCAGATCTACGCCTTCTTGTCAAATGTGGCTGAAATGGGGACACACACATAAAAGTTAAAGGTGGGCAGGAGGACAGAAAGGGATTAGGAACAAATAGCAGTGATCAAAAAGCTAAAGCAAAAGATTGCATAAGATACAGAAAATCAAGCAAAAAAAAACCCAATTCTTTTTCAGAACATCACATATAGCATCTGATTCTCCAGTAATGTAAGCCTACACAGGCACATATTAAAATAGAATGAAAAGGAAATCATTTCTTGGTATTTGTTTTCCTGTATTCATTCTTTTTCATGATTCTCCATACTTTAAAATTGCTAAATGGAAAGTAGCCTCCTCCCACCCTTTCCATCTGAAGACTTTCAGGTAAGTACTTGAATTTAACCTCAAATCTCTTGCACTTAAGTCACAAAGGTAAGACTCGAGTATATACTGAAAGGTACATTTATAAGTAAAACATGTCATTCTCTAAGTTAGGATGACATGGTCAGTGCTTCCCTGAATTTACACTTTGGTAAGTAGTGGAAAACTTGAAGCCCAGTAAAAGAAATAATCAGTTCTGAAATAAAGGTAGTGACAGGTATTTGAAGTCTACTGAAAATTTGCCATTGAATTCTATGTAGTTCAGTGTTTACAAATTCACATTCAGATTTTTTTTCAGAGAGAATTACAGAGATAATAAATTCTTCTTCATGCTTATATTCTTGATAAGAGTTTTCAACTGAAGGTACAATCAAATCCAATAGACTAGCTAGTTTATAAAAGGCTCTAATTTTATTCATTTTCAGAACTGTGAATTCTGACTGAATGCCAGATGCTAAATCAGTCAGAATGCACCTTTAATGATTGCCGATTGAACCAGAGATCTGTCCAAAATGGTTTGAAGCTCTCACCTGCACACTGGCTGCTCATTCGGTTCGATACCAGCACCATATTACTAAAATTTACAGCAGTTTTCTATTTACTACAATTCTAGCAGCATTATATTGCTAGCTCCTGAACTCTATCAGAAATTAACACCCACTTGTGCTATTAAACTTTAAGGATAGAAACATTATCTTGCCTTAACGTCGGTAAAATTAAATAATACCCAAATAAACAACACGTTATTTGGATACTGATTTTAAACAGTTTAAGATTTTCTTGCAGAGCTAGAAGGGCTGTGTTTTGGTTTAAAGTATTTTGGTGTATTTAGGGAACACTGAAGAATACAAGAACAAATTATCTTACTAGTGCTGCAGCACTGACTGACGGTAACTGAGAAGTCTAGCAGGACAGAGAGGCAGAGATTTAATTTTGCCCAAATCCAAGACACACAAATGTTTTATTACAACAGAATAATTGCATAGGTGAAGCTAAAAATATAACCTTTGAAAGAGGCTTCCTGCAGATAAACCAAATAAGTAACAAGGCCTCATGTCCCTTACATCTATTATCTTTCATGGTAGAGAAAGACTCATCTAAAGATTAATAAATACTTTTAAAACAGTAAAGTCCAAAAATACATATATGAAGAGTTTTACCATACATTTTATAAATGGAAAAACTGTAAGACATCATCTTACCATAGACTGTATAAAACATATGCAACCATTGTTGAACTTTTACCCTAAAGTGCCTTTTCTAAAGATACAGTAAGGGAGAACCAAGAATTAAAGGAAGCAGGAAATCCATCAGTCCAAAATGACAGCATTAAAGAAAAATGTTAACATCACCCCCAAAAACTTTAAGTTCTGACAAAAATACTTGGAAAGCATCAAACCAAAATAATTCATTTTGGTTGAAAAAGAAGTTTACTGGAAGGAAAAGAGAAAAAATTATTCCAGAAATGTTCAAGCATCTAAATTATGGGATTTCTTTTAAATTCGAAAATCTAAGTACTCGCTATTTCCTCTAATTGGTAGTGTCCACCAAAATAGCTGGTTGCTGACATTCTAAAACTGCATAAACTAAATCCCAAAGTGTGCACTGGGAGGGCATAAACAGCATATTACTGCAGATTTTCATTGGGAACTTGTGCTCTGCAAACAAATATTCTGCAAGTAATTTCTGAATTCTATCTACACTAGAAGGCTATCGCAGAAGCTATCAACCATTGCCCATTTTACTACACCTAAAATGCCACAGTTCTCCGTTTCTGAAACTGAGTCTCCAACTACTCACTTCAAAGGAAAATAAGAGGAAACAGAGCAATGTATTTTCTTCACCTGAACTGGCCAGAGGAGCAACAGGAAGTGCTTCATCTGCTTCCAAGACCAGGTACTGCTTTCTTACTTGCAGCTTAGACAAAGAGCTATGATAGTCTGAGGCAGTAAGCATGTGAAATTTCTTGTCCATGTCCTACAAAACATGACCTATGTATCAACATTAACAATGGAAACAATTGTGTAATCTTACCTTAAAAAAAAGTCAATTTCTTCAAAGTTAATAATGAGCAAATGAGGGTTTTTGCTTTTGGAGGGTCTGTAACTTGTGGAAATCTTAATGTTCAGCCTTTAAATAGAATTAGAAAAATAAATGAATACAGTAACTGAAAGAAAATCTCTTTCAGTGCTTTGGTAACAAGTGGTGTAGTGAAGTAAAGGAATTTATCTATGTATTTAACAGCTTCTAATTCAATCTATTTCTGTTTTCTCTGTTCTGTAAATGCAGATTGCTGGGTGGTATAAAAGGGAGTTAATTAGCTACAAATACCAAACAGTACCCAAATAAAAAGGATCATTATTAACATACAGTGAACAGCTGTGCCATTTGAGAAACTGCTTTTGTTTCTAACAGTGCTTCTATCCAAACATTTTCTAGGTTGGAGAAAGCTTTTCTCTTGACATGACTCTTTTCCCTGAAAAACAAATCTGTTCTATGCATGAAGAGCTATGGAAGGTCAAAGAAGAAATTAGCTATATTTTTCTAAGGCAAGAATTGAGTTTATATTAGATTGCACTAATAATAATTTATTCAGTAACAACAACAAAAGTAGTGCTATAATTGAGAGAGTTAGTGTAGGAAGTGATGGTTAGATTGTGATAGGGACTACAGATGTTGCTGGATGCCTTTTCACTTATTATTAACACAATTTTAAAAACATGACTCTATTTACCTCACCCACAAAATACAGAGCTATTGAAAAGTGTTAGATCAATGACTGCAGAGGGTAAGACTGTCACGCTTCCTCTGTGGAAATGTTGTGAGCTTGAATCAGAAAACACAATGAAAAAGCAGATCCCGAGAATTAATATTTCAGGAATATCACATACCAGTCTATCCTCTGTTTTCAGAAGTGATTGATCATGTAGAAATCTGATGCTAACCTGAAATTAATAAAATACAAACTGTCCCATCAATAAAAAGTGGAAGCTTAACTCAACATAAAAGAGGCTATCAGAGCTTTAATTTCCTATGCTCACTGATATTCTTGACTCCTGAAACTTTAATCATGGATATTGTACTAATAAGATCCAGCTTACACTACTGAAATTGCATCTCAAATCCACACATTAAGAAATCATACAAACAGATTTCAAAATACCCTGGAGCCATAGATCCCATTGGTTGCCATATGTTCGGAGTCATAATCACTCTGCCCATTTCAAATCCACCACCAGTATCAAAATTTATTAAAGATTAAATTCAATCCTATTTGAGAAACTGCTTGAAGATTGGCTTTTTGTGGTTTAGGCATAAAACTATCTGGAACTGAATGGAATATTGCAGATTGTCTCACCAAATAGGGACCATATTTTCAAGTCTTTTCAGCTACAGCTACTGGCCTGAACTATGAAACTGAGATGCAGAAACTTCTCTACTGTATAGCCACATTTCTATGACATCCAGTCATAATGTCTTCTGTATTTGGTGCTAAACTGATTTTGTGCATCAGCAGAGTGAATTCTGAATAAAGGGTTGTTAATTTAAAGCTACAATTTCAGTAGAAAATATAGTGATTCACCTGTACTATTCTGTTGATCTGAGCAGATTGTTCATAGTCACAGTGCAATCAACACATACCCACAATCATTGATATGCTAGGCGATGCTTCTCTAATCCACAGAAAAGATCCTGTGAGACTGTGTGGGGCTTAGCTGCCAGCTAAAAATTCAAACAAAAAGTCATCAGATTCACGTGGATTTCAGCTGTCATTGCAGGTCCTAAATTTGGGACTTATTCATATGGAAGTTCCCTATTTTTTTTTGTACCAGACTGAGCATTTTCAAGTTATGTGAATTATTTTCAGACAAGGAAGGCCCTTGTTGCAGGATTTTTCTTAGCCAAATTTGGTGTTAGACTTCTTAAAGTATCCTTAAGTTACATAATTACAAATGTACAAAATAGAACCTGTTACACATTATCTCCCCCTGGTATTTGTAGCAAGCGCATATGTGAACATGAGAATGTCAACAGAATGTCAGTGTAATAGAGATCTCACTTATTAGTAAAATGAATAAAGAATGAAGACATTATCAGATGCCTGTTTTAATGGACACTTGACAATTTTTTCATTGATGGAGAAAAGATTTCATCAGTCCATTAGTATTCACAGATTTACCCACACAGCTCTCCCATGTGAGACTGAAAGAATTTACCCTTGAGAAATGATATGGTAAAGGTTAATATCATCCATATGTGGGATTTTACTGTAATGCCTTTACAAAAACAAACTGTGGATGTCAAACCAACCAACCAGGAACTGCAAAAACAATACCTCCATTTTCCCCTTCTAGGTATTTTCTTTACCGCAAAAAATTGCCATCCAGGTAGTGGAAAAAATTGCTCTAAGGAAGCATGTCCAACTTCAAACCCCTTAAACTGTAATACTGTAAAGGAAAACAAACACAGTGCAGCAAACCAGAGGATACAGCGTTTTTTAAATGCTCTTTTGCCCGTGGTGCCCTCAAGATTCTCATAATGAAGATGCTTTTTTTTTTTCCCCATTTTTTGTCCCATTTTTTCAAGTTATTACATTATGTCTGCATGAAACATCACAATATTAGGACTGATTCATGGCCTTCATTTCCCTTTATTTACATTAACAGCTTTCTAGAGGCCCCAACATGTACAGAATGATTACAGAACTGAATAAGCTGTGATTACACTTATTACTGAAATAATTTCAGATACAACTGAAAATGTTAGTTATGGTTTTAGAAGTGTGCTAGGAAGTTATCCCTTTCTTAGGCTGGCACTGGTTTTTGAAACCTAGCAGAAGAAAAGAAGATATTTGTAATGAATGACCTTTCTCTTTCAGGTTCAAGCCTGAACCAGAAAATATTCAAGACATGGTATGAGGTTCGCCTTTTAATTCAGCTATTTAATTAGTCATGACATTATTACTCAACTTTCAGAACTATGGACTCAAAATAGAACCCTAAAAATTCCACAGCTCTTTGACTCATTTATGTATTTTTGCACCACTGATGGAAGGCCCAGGAGCTAGCACTTTGCTGACAATTTGTTATGGGAATGAGCGTAGAATTTCAGCCCTCAGACCAAGCTGCGTCGTAACTGCAGTGTAGACAGAGAAACATGTGTAGATAAGGACATGAGTCACAAGGATCAACTGCCAAGTAGGTAGATATGTTACTTTTTGACCCCAAACTGCAATTTACTCTTTGGTATTTTGATAGCATAGTAGGTTAGGAAGAAACTAAGCAAGAGAGAGTTTTGCCTAGGGCAAAACCAATTTGAAAGTTCAGAATACAAAAGGAAAACAAACCTTTACTGCCTTTACAATCGTAATTATTAGAAAAGAGAGATGGACAAAAAAGGAAAAAGAATATGAGCCTACTGATGAGGAACACCATAAAAAAGCATGATGATTTCTATATGACACCGACAGCATCAGTATTTACAAGTTTGCAGCCCAACCTGCAAACAGTGTTACAGCAAAAGGAATTCTTCTATGTTTACTTTTGTGTTATGTTTATGTTTTTTATGTTAAGCTATGTTTATATTCACACTGCTGTGTTTATGCTTACATTGTAATGTTTATGTTATGTTTCCACCTGACCTGACAGAAGGCAAAGCTGTTCTGGCATGAGGACAGCCAAGCACTGGAGCAGGTTGCAGGCAGGACCCTTTCCAGGGCAAGCTTTCAGGATGTGGCTCAGGAAAGCAACCAAGCCTGGTCTCATAGCTGATGCTGCCTGAAGCAGGAGGTAGCTCTCCTCCCTGCTTGAATTTATCCTATGATTTTATATTAAATATTAACTCCTTGCATTCAGCAAATAAAAGTGATGCCTAAAGGTGAAAGAAGAAATAGGAAAA
Source organism: Cacatua alba (assembly GCA_024361745.1). Classification (NCBI taxonomy): domain Eukaryota; kingdom Metazoa; phylum Chordata; class Aves; order Psittaciformes; family Cacatuidae; genus Cacatua; species Cacatua alba. Next base: position 50,686 of record JANEMJ010040725.1, read on the forward strand.
CCAGAAAGATTGAAATATAGACAATTTTTTAACTAGGAAAAACCCAAGACTGAAGTATGTAAGAATTACTAGATGACACAAACTTAAATCTTTCACATCTCTCTATAAAACTCTGTACACATTTTACAAACCTGGCATTTACATAGTGATAAAAACTGGAGGCAGTCTAAACTAAATTTATTCCTAGAAGGGGATTACATAAAGGAATGACAGATCATAGAATTATAGAATCGTTTGGGTTGGAAAGGACATTAGGATCAGCCAGTTCCAACCCTCCTGCCACAGGCAGGGATGCCTCACACCAAACCATGTCACCCAAGGCTCTGTCCAAACTGGCCTTGAGCAGTGCCAGGGATGGAGCATTTGCCACTTCTTCGGGCAAGCTGTTCCAGTGCTTCTTCCTTATATCAAACCTGAACTTCCCCTGTTTTACTCTGAACAACAAAAAAAAAGCCCAAGCACATCTACTGTACATGTATTGTTTTCTACAGAAGAACTGAGGAAGGGTCCATTGGCAATACAGGACCAGGTTGCAAAAAAGAACAAGCAGGTAAGTTTCCTTCTATTACTGGAATGGTTTAATAGCTAACCATTTTTAATATCACTCAGCATCTCTATGGAACAAAATGAATATGAAATTTATAACAACATGATACAAATTTCCCTAACGATAGCAACTTACATTCCTTTCTTTTGGGACTGGAGAAATTCAGATGTGTCTCAAAAGCCATTTAGCAGAAATTTTTCAAGCCCTTTGGGAAATGTAAACTGCACTGGAAATGCAATGTAATTATTAGAAATGCATGGCTTATGAGAAAACATAGGGGGAAATACAGGTTATCACATGAAGGGATGCTCTAATAGCCCTCTGAGCATGTGAGTTGCTTCTACTGCAGATAGTTCCATTACCGCAATACATATGGATTACTAACAAACGGATAGTGCTGTGGAAAATTAGACCTTATAGAGTTTAAGAACTGCATTTGGATAATGATATATCAAGTGGGATGAACTGATCCCATTATAAAATAGCTGCCTATTTAATTAGCTGTGTTCTGAACATTTGGTGTATTTGTATTTTAGTTAATATACTCTGTAGACTCAAAATTACCTTGGTTTTAAGTAACACACATGGGCTAAAACATTCTTTGCTTATCTGTGGATCAGAGAGATCCTTAGTACAAGAGTTCCTGTGAAGTAAATGTAAGGATTCACACTATTTCTTTCTTCCTTACTAACCTAGTGCAAGAAAATACCCAACATAATTCATCAGACTGGGAAGAATCAGTGCAAGAGTTAGAGGACTCAGGAGAAATAAGGTTGTCTGCACAGAGCTGACATCCTTGCAGACCTCTAGGATTAGTGTTTAAGACAAGGCTTGTGTCCTGTCTCTCTGTGAAATATAACTTTCCCCTGCTACTAACACCAATTCTATAATACTTCCAATCCAATTTTCAGTTATATGTATATCTAACTTTTAAAAGAACCACAGTTTCTTGGAGAGGGAATGACAAGACTTGTTCAAGCATTTACTCCTTCAAGGGTTTCCTTCTAGATTTTTTCTTTTTTTGGTACTTGTTATTTTTACTAAAATAATTCTTCTTTGGCATTCTAATCAAAACCTTAAAGCTGGTGCTTGAGTAGTTCTGTGTTCCATGTAGAATATCCTGCAATTCTTTAAAAGAATTTTACAGTTTGAGTGATGGTATATATGTCAATGGTTCATAAAATAATGCTTTTTAAGGAAGCCCACAGAACAAAAATAAAAGCATCCTCAAGTGAAATGAAAAAGCAATAAATTAAAACCTTTTTACAAGTCATTCTTTTCATACTTTATTTCTTATTCAGTAAATCAGCAACTCATGGATTTTCACCTGTAAAATACTGCTGCAGGAAATTGCTCAATATGAATTATAAAGAGAACAGTTTAGTTAATTAAAAGTTTGACTAAGTAACAAGTTACTTAGACAACTAAATCCCAATTTCAAAATAATTTATCCACTTAGACTGTCTCATGAAAAGTTAATGGGAAAAGACTCATGTAGATTTTAAATCACTTTTGCAGATATGGTCTGATTGGGTTTAAATGCATTTTACTGAAACTCATTTGATTTGTTTCTAACTAAATAATACTGCATCCAAAGGCTTTTTAAGATTATGTCACTGTATTCTGAACTGTTCCATGGCTACCAAAGACAAAATGTGGCAAGACACAGCCTAATGACAGTGTCTAATTGGCATTGGTGTATCCAGAACACCAGTGAAACAACAGTACAGTCCTCCCATTTCTTGAATTATCTATAGCATATAAAGCCTTCACTCTGGACAGAATTTTTTTGCTTGGTAAATTCTGCTCATTCTGGGCCTTCCACTTGCATCCTGTCAGTCCTGATGTGACAGAAGAGCCACAGGATTCTAGGAGCACTCCATTAACCTTGTCCCTGGTTGCTGTCCCTGGCTTAGGCTCACCAGCTTATCGTAAGTTTTTTACTGGTCTCCCCATCTGTTTGTATCCTAAATGAGAATATTTATCTTCCAGCTCATCTTTTTGCAGTATACAACACTCAAAATCTGTAAAAAACCTCCCAGAATTAGCTTACTTCCCTTGATTTAACTGAAAACTGCAAAATTCTGCTTACAGCCAGCATTTTTCTACCGGAAAACATCCACTGCCTCAAATGAAATGCTGTGCAAGCCTTCTCCAGTTGTTCTTCACACTTTCTGAAAGCTCCACTGTTCTATTTCTCACTCAGAGTATTCCTTGGTTTGTTATTTTTCTGGCAATGTGTGAAGTTCCAGTTGGATTGCAGAATTATTCTCCAATAAAAAAGGTCCAAACAGGAAAGCTCACTATTTTAGACTTACTATAGAGCAGGAACAGGGGCAAAGAGAACAAATATTTGATGACTCGAAGTGCTTGCATTTGTGTGTATATATACATATATATGTACATTTGTAAAATAGATATGAAGCCAAAGAAACTGTTGTCTTTACAGAACTGACTAAAACAAATTGCTTTTCTAATATGAACTTTTAAAGAATTTTTATTATGACCTTACTAAGTGCAGGGATTTTCTAAAACATTAATAAGAAGGGTACTTGGCGCGAGCGAGAACATACAGCTACAGAACAGAGCCAGCCTCAGAAAGGTTTGCATGCACGCAAGGCTGAAATACAAAGAAGCAAATATCCATACTATTTCCATGGAAATTTTAGGGCTTGCTTCTTTTTTTTTTCCCCCCTTAAAAATGTAACATGAGTATAAAGGAAACACTTCAGCATAGGAAACCTTTCAAAGCATGCAACACTTCTCATTTTGCAGGTCAACCTTAAAAACATGAAGAGTTCAATCATACTGAATCAGAACAGGAAAAACAATCACAGTAGATCTGCATTAGCAGCAAACAATACAAGATAAAATGAAAAGAAACCTCAATCTCAAAACAGTATCTCACCCCACCCTTTATGAAGTCCTCTATGCCAAGGCCACAAATACAGTAAGACTCATATTGCATCACTTAATTGTCTCCTGACCATTTAAAATCTTGTTAATCTCATTGCCTGTAAGAAAACAAACATCTACAATCGTTGATTCTTTGCTTAAAACCAGTTTTGTTATGAAAAAAACTCCAGATTTTCTTTGACCAAAGCTGAAGTTAAAGAAGGTCTGCAAAGACTCATCAGAACAGGTTTCTGTGAATACTGGCATAAATTGAAATGATCTCTCATTGTTTCAGAAATGTCCCAGATATAATAAAAGCATTTGTGCTACAATTGCATTACACAAAACCATGCGTAATATCTCAGCCATATCTAACCAGTTAATCTTTATTTTTAACAGATGAAAGGCATTTGCATAAAAGCTGAATTTCTGTCACAGTTTTGTCTTTCAAAGCATTCTGAAAACAGAGGAGACCACAACAAAAAGTCCCTATCGTCTCTCAGTGCCTAGAGATTACTTCTGAGAACAGCATTCTACACTCTACGTTAGCTTTTCACTATATTCACTGATAGGAACAGAAATAAAACATGGTGATTAAAAGACATGATTTCAAACAAGGCATATTCTTCTTTGCTGAATTGGGCTCTAAACATAAAAGTTAAAAAATATAGAGGCAGAAATGACTGAATATCCAAATGTACTACTAAAGTGATATGATTAATTAATATTACTTGTACAAAGTTATTTATTTTAATATATTTATTTAAAATATTTAACCAGGAAATTACCATCAAGATTAAAAGAATTACACTTAGCCTACAGCAACGACATGCTAACATTTCCAGTATCTGAAGGCTCATAATTTACATTAGGGATAAAACTAAGCATAGTGAATATTAGTGAGCAAGGAGCAACATGTATGTCACTGAAAAGGAAGCTTTTATTACGGATGTTAGGAGAACTTCCTCACATGTGAAGGAAATAAGGCAAAGTATAATTCATACGAGGGAGCAAAGGCACTATTGAGAAGTGTCTCCAAGGCAATAAATACATGAAGATACAATGCAAAGCCTTCTAGCAACTGCCACATGGCATTGATGAGGAAGCTAGCTTAGAATGCAGTATTTTAATTAGGTACCTTCAACTTGAATAAAACTTCAATAATGAAAAAGATAATTTCATCAATGAATCCTCTTTGCTCATGGGTCACTCCTCTCCCGCTCCTTGGATAACTATTCTATGTTTGTGCTCATGGTGCTCATGATGCTCATGGCATCTACTGGCTAATCTCAGCATGCAAAAGAAACACAAGAAGTCATTATAAAGCCAATAGGAATGTTGTCAAGAGCTGACAAGCCCTCCCTAAAAGGTAAGTAATGTTCAGCAAAATGGCATTTGCCTCAGTGCTCACAGGATTACAGGCATGAGTTTCTGGCTCCTTTTCCGCAATCTGGAGAAAGACTTCACGCTGTCTAAGACATAAGTATTAAAATGTACTCGCTACAGTCCACTGCAGGCTGCAGTCAGAGGGGGAGTGCTTGTGGTCTGCACAGTGTGGGTACTGCTCTGCTCCCATGTTAACAAACCCACTAATGAGCAGTAGGATGAAAGTGATAAAGATACTGAAACTCCCTTGGAAACTGATGATAACTGGAATTACTGTGCAGGAACTAAGGCAATCGTATCTTATACAATAATATAAAATTGTAAAACTATAAGAAGTTTTTAAGCCTTTGATAAGAAATAGCTTAGATTAATTAATATTTTCATACAATTTGTATTTTGAAATTGTATTTTTTCAGATTGGAGGTTTTAGACAATGAAGAGAGGGTGAAACTTGTACACAGTGGAAGAGAAACAGGAATACATTTCATATGTGTTACCAAATGCAAGAGTGTGATTTTTAGATAACTGGTAATGAAATCCCATGCACAAAATATTACTATAATAAGACCATAAATATATTTGGATACATACAAATAAAGCTTGGAACTGTTTCTGTTCATTTGGTTACAGACTCTTAGAACTGCAAGTACATTGAAAACACAGCAAATTCAGAGCTCTCACTGAAGTCACTGGGAGTTTTACAGGGGCTTAGAAACAAAGGATCAGCCTCCCTCCTCTGCAAAAGGTTTTGCAAAAGATAAACTACAATTCCACTAGAAATAAATACTATAAATACTTCCATTTTCATACAAGCCAATAAATGTTTCTGGTCCAAACAGGTTATGAAGCCAGTCTCTAAGGTTTGCACTTGTCAAATGGCACACAAGTTAACAGTTTTCTGAGTACAGTTTATGAAAGAGTTAATCTCTTGAAGTTAATTCAATTACAAATTCAAACACACTGAGCTCATTAACTTTTCCACTGCATGTCATGTGCTTAATGTAAGATTCACAATGTACTTTTCTACTTTTTCATCGTTGGCACATGCAGAATAATCCAGTTCCTCACAGACTGCCCACGTAGAATTCACAGAATAAGAAAGATGGAAACCTGGATTCTTTAACAAATAATTTCAAAGTAAAATAATTATTTTTACTTATCTCGCTGTTGAGAAGATCACTACTGCATTAAATTTGAACTAGGTAACCGCTATTTGGTATCGTTTCCATAACCTAAATGAAGACCTGACTCATTCCACCACTACCACCCTAGGGCATGATGAACACACCAGGTTTTTTAACACAGCACACAAACCCCAATTTAAACATACATGTAAATGATTAGGTAGCACTTGTATAGCTTATCACTTTCTGAGAGTGGCTCCAGACTTTATAAAACACTTATATTATAATTTTGGGATTTTACTGTCAATTCTGTATCCCCTGCCTGGGTTCATATCATTGTAACATAGCACTGTGCTCTGATAGCTTAGAAATTCTGTATTTCGGCTCCTACAACATGTAACACTAATTATGAAAAGAATGGCTTTGGCATCTGCATTTAACACAGCTCTGAGCATAAAACTTGATTATCCTATACGGGAATACTTGGCATTTATTAATAAATGCAATACAATGTGTATACATCATTCTGGACATGTTTCAGTCTAGCTTTAAGAAAATTTTACTTCAGTTAAGAAAATATTTACTTTAGTTAAGAAAATATTTACTTTATTGCAATCTTGTAAATTCTGCTTTATCTCCCAATGTTATCCAGAAGAATTGAGTGAGTAGTAAGAAATAGAGTAGGGATCTCATAAGAATAAATTGGATTTCTAATTTAAAACTGGAATCAAAACCATTATTCAGTCCTGTATTATTTTATTCTTTTGGAGAAGGGCAAAACCTTTCAGCTTCTAAGTTTATATATAGTTTTCTACTTCCCCTCCCTACTGACAAATAGATTAGTTGAGGCAATTTCTCTCCATTAAAGGTTTTGCACTTGACACTAATGTAGCCACTGTTCAAATTACCCTTTAGGGGAGCACTTTTTAATTCAAGGCAACAGAAGGATTTGCATTTGTTACTTCTCCCTCCCTTCCTCTGTCCCATGTAACTCTTTATCTCATTCAAGAGAACAAAACATTGTTATGGATTTTTTCTGTTAGTAAATAAAGTACAAATTTGTGCAAAATTTTTACAGGAGCTTTGGAGGTAGAACTAAAAATTAAACACAAGAAATTTATCCTGAGGTCTGATTAAGGAAGCATCAAATATCACCTGTAATGGTAGACTAGGAGGCATGAAATGCATACAGAGCACAAAACAGACGTGGACAGGGACTAACCAATACAGTGATAGGAAAGATGTTTTTATTTAAGAGCTGCCCAGCTGCAGATTGGCATCTGCAAAATCCAGACCTATAATTTCTTCTATAATACACAGTGAGCTTGACAAGAATTACCCTTAGAATGATATTTATTTAAAGGGGTGTGTGCATCAAAATAAAAACAAAGATGACAGAATTAAGTCATTAATATAGAGAGATCCTAAAAATTCATACATCCTTCGTTTAAGTATTAGCACCAGAATTACTATTCTCCCTCACAGCATAATGGATGACCCAACTGTGCCAAGCCCAGGCAACTGACCCAGTTGTTTGCCTCTAAAAAAAGACTCTTACTAAGACTTGACTATGAAAGCATGACAGCCTCTAATGATTAGCTGCCAAAATCATGTTTCTTTGAATTTGTTTTTCCTCAGATCTGATTCAAAGTAGTCATTCCCTTTTTGTGTGCTATCAGACATAGAAAGGCAAATTTTTGGTAGTAGCAGCTGGAAGCAAATAGTGGATTGACCATGCTGAAAAATGGTGTGGTGTTTCTTTAAAAACAAGCAAACAGAAATGAGACACAAGATACTCTCATTAAAACTATATGCCACAAAGTAGAAAGAAAATAAAGATTTTATCAGCAGTGGATACCATTATTAGTGATTAGATACATGGAAATGAGCATTTTCGCTCAGAGATCTTGTGTAACAGAGACTTCAAAAAGGAGCATCATCCTAGGCCAATGAAATACCTACAATGATTGCACAGTAAATCAACATATAGAAAATTGTACCTGCTATCTGACAGCTTGGTTGGCAATCAGGCTGCTGCTTTAGAATTTGAGATACTTTGGATACTCCACAGACTTCCTTTCCTTGCTCAGCAGCTAACAGGTGCAGATGGTGAACATATCTGGGTAACTAATGCTCATGATTTCAATACAAATTTAGAACTAACAACCTAGACCTTCATCTTTTTATGACTCACATTCTCTGTTAAGTAAGGATACTATCTTATTCTTGCTTCCTATGTATGACATAATTATACATGATAATATGTATGAATTAATGCATTCATGACTATAAATAACTCCATCTTTGGAAACAGAGGTCACAGAAGTACCCAGAATCAGCAGTTTCTCACTAGACAGTACAGTACAGCTATGTGGAATCCGATTTCTTGATCGCAATCCTAAGGACGTACCTCATTCCAAACAAACTGACTAAACATTTTCCAGTTGCTCCATAAAAAGAGATATCCAAAGATTAGATAAAAGATTCTCTCCAGTTTCTTTCAAAAGGCAGTGCAAGTTAAGAAAATGAATAATGCTTTTGTCTAATACCAACCCCAAATACACATCGTCCATAAACCTGGTTCCTATTTCCTTCTCTGCCAGAAGAAACTTATTGCACTTGACATAGGGGGATATGTTCAGTAACAATACCAAGGTTGAACTATACCATTGCATTAGATTAATTTTTTGAGATTTTGTTAAAATAAATCACTGGATAAATTCACCACATAGTACAATAAGCAGGATTATGCCTTTTGTCTCTCATACAAAGCTGATTATGGTGTTGTTTTGTAAGAAATAATAAAGGAAACAAGTTTTGCACACCCTAAAATTACTTGTGTGGGAGTGCAATTATTATACAAGATATCACACATATCCCACACTGCATTGTTGTTTACCAGTGCTATTGTGAGACAGTAAGAACAGGTATAAAGGGAATTGTAGAATTTAAGAAAATGCAAACATATTACAGTAATTTCATCTATATGCCAGAAAGAGAACACGATGTTTAAAACACTTGAAACTTTCCTGGTATGTACAAGAAACTGGGACATGAACAAGAAAATACCTCAAAAAAAAGTTGCATGCTCAATTACTGCAGGTGCTTTTTGTAATTTAATTTAAAGGTCAAATGTAAGACATGAAACATGCACCAGCTTATCGGATGAGTGCTTTCTATACCACATCTCTTTTTTCCTTTCCCAGCCTTCTTACTTATTTTGTAACTATATTAATAGCTGGGAAAATACATTTCTGCTAAAGAAAACTAATTATTATATCAGATTTTTAAGCCAAATGAATGTTTCTTTTACAAAATGTCAAAAGACAAAATTAAACTGGTTTTGTAGTTGAAGAGTGGCACTCATTTCTCATAGAACACAGCAATGAGCATCTACAATGAGCACTTAGCTGCTAATTTATTAAAAAATCAGAAACCAACAGCAAATTGTTGAGTCTGAAGTGTCATGAAAAGGCACTTGAAGCAGGAAACAATTCATTGACCTTTACACAAAAATAGTGGTACGTGTAGCCAGTCAAAGGTTAGCTAGATCCTCCATGTTAAGAGACACCCTTGTTCCTATAGGAAAACTCCGATCTTTCAGTATGGAACATTTATACAGCCTTGATCTTGAATCTCTTTCAGCTTAATTTGTCCTACTGTAAAAATCTAATTTTTATACCAATAGCAATAAATTAGAAGCCTTGTTAACGATGACAGCCAAGACGACATCAAGCCATGAATACTCAAAGCAGCAAAACATATTAGGAACAAGGAGGGGGAGAACCAAAAAAAAACCAAACAAACCCCAAGAAAGCCTGGGTTTTCCCCAGAATTGATTGAAACTCAAGCCAACAGACAGCAGTGCAATGGTGCAATGCACTAGACGGTTGATGTAATTGCTTTTGAGGTGAGAGTTTTAAGATAACATGTTATTTTTTCCAACACTGCAGTGGGTGCCTTTGCTCCATTTGTCTCATTAAATTTTCAAGGTCATCTTTGATTTTTATGGAGGTAGAATGAAGTCCTTGTGTGGAGTTCAGGCAGGAGTTGGTGAAGGAGTGTCAATGAAAAGAATAGTGGCCTTTAAAGGTAGTGTCCCTTACCCAACGTTCTGCATGGAGAATTGCACAAGACATTAAAGAGCTGGTTTCAGGAAGCTGTCCTACAGACTGCAGCCACCACTACAGATTTCACTGACTGCATTTGCAATACATGAATCTGACCACACAACACAAAAGGCTAAAATCTGCGCTCCCTTATCTGGAGCAAATTCAATGAAGTGAAACATTACCATTAAACTCTAACAGATAAGTCAATTACAAAAGAAACACTTCCAATGAAATTTAAGCTATAAAGATTTCTAGGAAACAAATAAAACCATTTCCAAGTGGTAAACTTCATTATTGTTGTATTCTTTTGCTAATTGCTTTTGCTTTCTTAGAAATTGTTTTGATTTTTCAATTTCAATTAGTATCCTCAGCAAGGTGTGAGCTCAGACAGCTTTGTTATTCTGTTTCTGTGCTCCAACAAGAACACGTCTACATTTTTACTTTGTGAATGCTACTCGGATGAATTACCGGATTATTTAACTGAAAGGCTGCTGACAAAACTGATCTGCTTTCCCCCAAGCAGAAACTATACACACTGACACTATGAAGTGGTGTAAGTCCGTTGAAATTGAAGGAGTTAGGCCTATTTGTATTGACTGAGAATCTCTATTCCTGTAAAGATAAGCAAAATTTCCTCCCCTGGGCTTTATTGATAACTCAAAATTATATGCAAAACCTATGACATAACAAAAACATGCCCTTGGACTTCTTCCTTCAGAAGATCTCTGTGTTCCAAATAGTTCCTTCTGCTCAAAGACTTCTCCTTACGCACATTCAGGTTAAGGCCATCAAACCACACTTAGCACTATCAATCTCAGAAAATAAATTTAGCATATCTGTGCATTAATGGCATGGATCAATAGAAGCAGCATATTGTAAATCAAAGAAGAAAACAGAAATAAAGCTTAAATATCATTAAAATCCATAATGCTTTTCATTTACAAGCCATTTATCAGTAACAGTAGGTGTTATAACCCACATATGAAATTCTATAAGGGAAATTTTACAATACTGTGTACACAACTTTAGGAAAGAAAAAAAATTAACTTCAGCTTTTACTAGATTTTAAACAGACTTCATAATAATTTCCTTAATTATTATACAGCACAAGCAGTAATAGCCCTCCTTTTAACAAAAGAAAACCAGAGTTTTTAATATGGTCTGGAAAGACCAGCTAAAGAAAGTAAAATTGTCAAGATAATTTTTATTCACAGTTTGGAATCAGACTATGGCAGAAGAACCCCATTTCTGAAATCATTAACACCTCTTTGCCTCTTCTCCAAATACAGACACAGCTTAGTTTTTCTTGAAGTGAGAACTGAAAGGCCTGCAGCACTAGGAGGTACAGCCAATTGCCAAAATAAAGTCATAAGCTGTAGTGGAATCATTTTCCAAAAGATATTCTTCAGATATTCTTCATAGCACCCCTTAGAAGTCAAGTAAACGGCATGTGTCTTGTGGCAGAGAGATGCACATGCAGCAGATGACTTTTGTTTTGAAGTCTGCTTTTGTTAGCTAGGCATGCAAAATACTTTAGGTGTCAAGAAAGGGAGGGGAAAATACTAATAAACATTTTGGTTTCTAGCCATTCTTCAGGTTCTTAGTTAGGAAATTATCACTGTTTAATCTGAGCAGCTTTACTGCTCCATAATTGTAAGCAGGTTAAATGAATGTGGAGATGCAGGAAGATTATTAACCACCACTGAATTCTCCTACTTAAAAGCATGGCATCTGCAAGAGCAAATTTTCAACCTTTATATGCAATGAACAGTCTTTAACGGTAACAAGTAATTGAGACTTTCATCAAAACACTCAAAACCCTGTGCTGACAAGAACAATTTTTAGATGTAATAGTGATTATGGGAGAGCACAGCTCATGGTTTTAAGATGAGTTAAACCGCAATCTAACCTGAGCCTTGCAGCAACTCAGTAGCAACCACATTCAACTAATCTCCCAGCTTTGCAACATCAAATCCATTCAAACCTCAAATGAACAAGTATTCCTACAGCGTCACTTTATACATACAGTACAGTACACTGTATTTTAATGATCTCTTCTACAAACACATTGTTTGATACAGTAATTTGTATTCTAATACATACTGTCAAATGGTGTTCATCTTTGATAGAGTAGTGACTTCTGAAATGCATTCAAGAGTAACACCTCAAATAAGGAAACAATCCGTTCTTCCATATCCAGACATTTTATCATGTAAAAAAAAAAAAAGAAGAATATTGGGATATTCACCAAAATAATCTGCAATTCCCATCCAGAACACATAAGAACAAATGTGTATTGATACAAGATTTTGCTGAGGCCAAGACAAGAGAGAGTGAGCTCCTCCAGAAAACTTCACTCCTTGATTTATCTAGAAACCTTTGGCCTAGAAGTTGAGAAGATGATGGAACAATTTTGCTTCTGATAACATTCTTCCTGTGACCTATATCTTCTGCTAAATAATTACAGCAGCCTTGACAAATATGAGTCAAGCAGTGTTGCCATGCCAACGTATGTCCTTCTCTTTTCAAACATTCTACTCATAGCAGAGACACTGAGCTTGTAATATACTTTCCACCTGTCAAACTACTGTTGGGTTTCTTTTGACCTCAAAATTATGTTAAATGCTATGAATTTCACTTTACATGATCAAGTAGAAGTATTAACAATAAATGTATTTCCATTTCTCGTGCAATTTTTTCTGAGGCAGAATAACATCAAGTAGCAAATTATGTGATCAACATTGCCGATAATAAAACAGCCATTCAAGTTTACTGGTATTCCAATGGGAAAAAAGGTCATTCATATTTCTGGGCAAAACACATCAATACTAAATAAGTGGCATACCAAGTGTTTGTATTCACATGATCCTTATCCAGATGAAAAACGAGCAAAAAATGAAAAACATGTGTGAAGCTTTAAATTTGTGGATTGAATCTTGCCAGTATAGCCTTGTACCACAGGGAATACGGTATCACCATTCCTTGTGACATGCCATGGATAGCCCTGTGTTAAGCTATCAACTCAGGCCTTGGGACTTGTCAGGCTTTTTCTGGACTTGCCTGGGCCTGCATGGAGACTTATTTTAGCACATTTATCTGTGGAAAAAACTATGAAAAATACTACTTTCACCTACTTTTTCTTAGATTTTGCTTAGCGTTACATTACTGCATGGTTTAATGCTTATGGTCACATATATCTATTTCTGAAACAAATATGTAGTAATAATAAACAGTTACTCTGTATCTGTGAACCTGTACCAAACTGCCACAGACAGGAGAAGAAGCATGGGATGACAGCAGTAGCCTTCAGAGTACAATCACAGGATGATTTCAGGGCTATAACCAATTCAGTTGACTCAATGGTCAATTAATAATCATCAAAAAATGCAACAGAACAAAGCCAGTTTTAGGAATAAGAACAGGAAAGCAGCAAGCGTCCAATATATGCAAAACAAAACGTGGTAAATTTGGAATTCCATACCAATGCTGAAATAACAAGTATATTAAAATGACCCAGTGCAGAACCTACAGTAATAAGGAAAAAAGCATCAATATCGTAGTTCTCTCAGCAAAGGTAACAGGATGCTAATGATTTCCTATACCCTGTGCCCATCCCATGAGTTAAGCCATTGGCCTTAGGACCTAGAGGTAAAGTGGTAGGTAGTGGAATGTTTGTCTGTATCGATTTTAATCATCTATAATTTGAACGATTAATATCATTATTACTCAACTAATGATATTTTTAGAGAATGGTAAGACTCCAGTTATGCTAATAATAAAATTTTGGCTTTGCACAAAAAGCATGTCTCCTTTTTCCCATAAGATGCTGCATGTGAAATTGATGGCAAATTCATGCAACGTATTCGACAACTGGATGTAACAAACATAACACCAGGAAAAGCTACTGATTATTTAAAAACCTCTTGGATAGGAAGAAACTTCAAACAAGTTTTATATAATATGTAGTCTAATGCAGACCTAATCCTCATTTCTAGTCCTTTCCTAGTTTTTTCATAACATATTAATACCGTAGAATTACAGTAGAATAACCTGCATGAGCTATTGTTTTGGAAAAACATTAATTCCTGCAGCTGCATTAGCAGTGCTCTAACCAGCATTACCAGCAATGATAAAAAGACACAGGAGAAATTTGAAGAGTGTTTCTACAGACTAAAAATAGAGCATTCTGGATTAAGTATTCACCTGTACATGTAAATAAATCAGCCTGATTTCCAGGCAGGCTTTAAGGGAAATGAGATTAACATAATATGAAAAGAATTCATTTATTCACAAGATGACACGATTATCATACAATCAGCATTCAAGAATCCAAATAAATCAGCATCTTCATATTTATACTTAAACAAAGAAATCCATCTGCCAATGATAGAAGATTCAAATACAATTAATTTATTATAGAACAAAAGATATCATTCTGACGATTTGAAAATCAGGAACAAGGAAAGCAACAGAACTCATAATGACTCTAATTCATGCTTTGATTACTTTCAGTAGAAATTGCATTATATAAGCTGAATAAAACTAAATGACAGGTTGTTCTACACACTGTGGACCCATGGGAAGCCTTCTTTCATATAGATTCCTGTCTTGTGATAAGATTTTTTTGATCTCCAATATGTTCTAAATAAAGCTTTTCTGCATTGCTGTAGCATAGCAGTACAGAAGTTGGAGCACTGCTGGTTCATAGCAGCCCTCTCCCATGTTGATTCTCTGGTGGTATAGCACAGACTTTATGTAACCCACATGACTAATAGGATCTCTCCTCTACCTAACTGCCCATCTTCACTATACCTTTAGGAATCTAATGTATGTCAGACTGTAGACAGTGTTGTGATAGTTATCCATGGACTGAAATATGGGGGGTAGTTGCAGAAACACACGTGTACAAATAAAATTATCAAAGAAACCTGATTCCCTTAGAATAATAAGGCTAAAGTATGTAAACTGTTACAGGGTTTGGCTGCTTTAGTTACATCTGGCAAAAGTGAACATGAGCAAAAAATATTTGGTAAGATTTTAATTCATTTCAGAGAGAAACAACCGGATGAGCCAGTTGTTTCATTACAGAGCCTGTAATGAAATCCCTGTGAATGAGAATAGATGAATTAACTAGAATAAAACGAAAGCAATCTGCAAACAGAACTCAGCATTATGCTCAGGAAAGAAACCTGTTTGGTACCTAAAAACTTTGATAGTAGAGTCATTTCCAATATGGAGAAACTTCAGGAAAAAAATCTGTCATTTTCATAAATGCAAATAACCATATTAATCACATTCCTTAGCAGGTGGGAAATCGTACTTAGTTGAAACTTAGTCTATTTAAAACCAACGGTATGGGTACAGCCATCAAAGCAATTTACATGGCCCATCATTTCTTTTCCTTGACAGTCCTTCAGACAAGGAATGACACAGACAATGTGACTGGGACATACCGAGACTGTTCACATTTAGGCACTGTCTTACCAGACAGTGGGGAAACCATTGCCCCTGCCCTCCTCATAAGGCTTCAGTGGACTCCATAACAGATAATGCCTTGCTGTCACCAGATGGTTTAGGACTTGCATTATGGGAAGCATTTTGTGTTCAGAACAAACTGGCAACTTACGTACGCAAGAAAAACCTCTACTGTTTTTAACTGCTTTCAAGAAAGTATAAATCTACCTCTCCCCTACAGCAGTGATGCAGTTTCATTGGTGTTTTGTACTGAAATAACTGTAGGATGCAGTCACATAAACATCTACAATGATACAACTAACCTCAGTATAAGGAAACACTGAGAAGCATTGGCTCTGTTATCATTCTGTAGCAATATTACAAAACATAATATTTGAAAGGGAAGGAACTGGGGAGAAAGTGGGAGTCTGAAGATTGAATACAAGTGTTTCATTGTGAACTAAAATGGCATATAAAGTGATACAATAATCCTGAAACCAGTCTAAAGTAATCACAGCTGAATCTCCAATGGTCTGTTTTAAAGTGGTAATAATATTCTCTGGGAATGAATACACTAGACAAATATTTCCAGAGTGAATAGCAGAATGTTTAACCATATATTCTCAGCAACAAGCTTGTGCCTGCTAATGTAGAAAACATTCAAATATATTCCTATATATTATAGGCGATATGACTGCAATGAGATGTATATATTCCTAGGTATCTCTCAGTATTATTCCATTTCAATAAAAGGCTACATCTATGTATGTTCCATAAAACTGGAGTTCTCAGAGGAATAAGAACATTAAACAGAAAGTTCACTTTAGGACAAAGGTATTTTACATATTTTCTTAAAAGCCCTGGGAGGGTTTGAAAAGCCTAGTTCATGCCTGATGTATTTTCATGATGAGTGAGTCAAACTGTTCATGCTTCCATAATGTAAAATACCAGTTAATTTCAATGAGAGAGTCTATTTAATTTCTGCTTTGCTAGATAATACCGAATAAAATACAGAATAAAGTCCTTTACAGCTTCATCACATGACTGGGGTAAAAGAAAACGTAGGTGTTGCAGTTCAATAAATTGAATGGCTTTTCTGAGGCAAACAGAAAATAATTTAACCAAAGATTAAGAATTATGATTATAGTTGCTAAACAAAACCAACAGACTGCTTTTTGTGGAGCTAACAAATAACGTCAGTAACAGGCAAAAATGCAAACCAAAGCAGTTACTTCAGTATCCCCACACTGTCCTGAGAAGTACCCACCTACTGAAACCAATCACTGCCTTAGGAAATACTGCATTTAAATGCTAACCATAGCCAACAGGCAAAAGAGACATTTTTGCACATATTTGCTAAACCAGTAGTTGGTAAATTTTATGATTAATATATAAATAATCAATAGATTTTTATGTTTACCACTGCATCTTTCATAAGAGTTCTGAAAATGTTTGATTCTTAGATTAATATCAAGTAAAATAAAATGAACAGTTTTATAAATCTGGAAACTCTACAAACACAAGTTCACATGACCAAATTCTTCAGAACACTCAGAGCATTTTAGAATAAGATGCAAGGGAAGTATCCAGCCAGACTATTCCTTTCCTCTGTGAAGCCTGGAAACTTCTTCAACTTCCACATTGCTGTTGGAGTTATCAACGGGGAAAGCTCTCATCTTGGGCATGTGAGTGCTAAAACTTCCCAGTCAAAATCAAAGCCTGAAGTTCATACAGGAAACGAAATGGCAGGAAATATTTGTTACAATGCAAGGGAATAATTGAATTCAGTCAAAACTATTGCTTACAAAGGTAGTTTCTTTCTTCACTTGTTTCCATCTCTGAATTCACTGCTCAATCTAGTTTGAGACCTATTTAATACAACAAAATGATCCAGGGAAGCACAGGTGAAGATTTAAGATTTTTAAAGGAATCTGTGTATATTTAATGTGCAGAATGAATACATTACTGTGTACAGTACCCTACTTTCCTCACCTACCTCCTGAAGTAACTCAAGAGCTCTTGCCCACCCAAAAGCAACCAGTTACATTGCACAGGGTGCTGACAGACAGTGACTACTCTTTTGTAGTGTAATGCAATCGATTTACGAAACAATTCTAGAGCCAAGTCAGCCACGTTGCAGTTCCTTTTTTTTTTTCCTGGCTTTCTTTTTTTCTAGAAGTGAAATTTAATAAAGATCCTGTGTTCCAAGCACAGAAATTTCAGAAGACTCTGCAACAGATAGATACATCTGCATGGATTTCCATAATCATAGAATCATAGAATAATTAGGGTTGGAAAAGACCTTAAGATCATCTAGTTCCAACCCCCCTGCCATGGGCAGGGACACCT